>JAOUZG010030082.1:2793333-2819314 GCA_026289955.1 Argiope argentata
TTGACAGGCACGATCTATATATTTGCAATCTGCTAGGATTTGTATATTCTAGCAGATTGTGTGATTGACAGGCATGATCTCTATATTTGCAATCTGCTAGGGATTGCATATTCTAGCAGATTGTGTGATTGACAGGCACGATTTCTATATTTGCAATCTGCTAGGATTTGCATATCCTTGCAGATTGCAAACATGACCGCGGATTGTACTATGAAACTCTGACATTTTAATTGGGATTTCAATCATGTAAAAATTAACCTCAATTTCGGGGATTTCCAACTTGCAAAACTGTTATTGTCCAAAAATAAGTTTTATATCGTTCATAGATCTAAAGAAGTCGTCCACAAATATATTGATTTTTACAAACATTGCAAATTAGCCTCATTTTTTTGCAATCTTCTTAAAAATATTTTGTCTTCTTTCCAAAAACATTTTTGCTCTGATATTAAAATAGTTTTCATTGCTGCATCTAATATTTTACATGTTATTAAAACTTAAAGAAGAAAGAGTTTATTCAATATCTGTTAATTTAAGGGAGGAATAAAAAAGTGAAATTGTTAAACCAGTGAAATTCAGAAGATAGATAGATTGCACAATTTCATTTTTACGTCAATTATGTTTTTCTAGCGCTTGATTGAATAGGTCCGGATTCCGTTAAAACATTTCGTGTGTTTTATGATACGAGCAATTTTACCTATTTTGAGAGCTTTTATTAGTATGATAATGATTTAATGTTTGATTATTTGACGTAATGTTATACAAGAAATTCTGTCTAAACAATTTAACTCAAACTAAAAATAACCCATAACTCCGGCGAAACAGCTGTTGGACAACTTAGACTAGCTTGACATAAAATATAAATTAATACAGGCCATTTCAATTTGTAAGCAAAATGCATGATTAAAAATATATTGATGACAACAAAAATAAAATCTCTTGAATAAAACCATTTTTAACTAATGGTATCTTATCAGTCTGATTTTTAAATATCAAAACAATTGAGCAGTCTATTGAGCCTTTCAAAACAAGTTTATTTTCAACATTGTAGCAAATTCCAACAAACATTTTGAAGGTAGATATATTTTCTTTTGATTGCCGAACATTTAATTAAATCCAATATTGAAATTCACATGAATCTCATTTTTGCATTGATGCTTTAATTACAAGCATTAAATATACAACCCCTCCAATTTCAAACTATAACCATGGTTCTTTATTAATAGACATTTCTTCTTCAATATGATTATCAACCGATTGGTCTTCGAAGCTGCGTCAAACAAATATGAGTTATATTAAATTTAGAAATATCTTTTTAGAAATATTTTTTTTTAAATATTCTGTAACAAATGATTCCTCAAATAATTTTTAACAGTAATTACATCATTTTTTATACAAAATTAATTAGTAAAAATCAACTAAATTAATTACTAACACAAACTGTTTTGTTTGTCGCTCGATTTCTTTAGAAGTAATATATAAACCGTCTTTAATTATTTAACCCCTTAACCGGTTTGTCCGTACGCGTATCTATTTATCGAATTTTGATAGTTGTAAACAAAAAATAAATCATTCATAACAATTATTATACAATAGTAAAATGGCTTTGAATACGTAGATAAGCCAAGTATTCCATGGATTTCCATTTGAATCAAAATAAGAAAATATTTCCAAAATAGAAGGTGCCATCTTATTACATATTAAGGAAAGTAAACTGGTAAAGGGGTTAAATTTAAATTTTATTCTTAAAAATAATTTTGAAATCTGTTCATATAAAGTGCGGATTTAAACCGACGCGTATCATTTAATTACAAAACTAATGAAAGAGCTTCAAGAAACATCTATCCATAAACTACAGAGAATAGCGAAAATATTCAAAAATATCATTGCTTATATTTTTAGCAAACGCAAGAAATTTATAAAATTATATTAAGGATTGATCATGCCTAAAAGCATACAATTGAATTCGCTTGTTATATGGATTCGGATACTTTATACTTCAAGACAGACACCCTTTAATTACCTCTTCATGCTTTTGAGTCATATAAAAAAATTGAATTTTTTTTTCTCTAAAAAAGAAAAAAAAAGAAAAATGGCCATTCGAAAACTTGCATTCACGTTCTTTTAATGTCAAGTTTTCTGTTTTTGACAGACGAAAAAAATTATTTTTCCTGCACGCTGCATTTATTCCATTTTAATTCTTTTCCGCCCACTGTTTTTCAATTTTTTTATTCGACGTGCCCCAGTGGGGGTTGTGGAATTCTATTTTATAAAAAAACATCCATATAAATAAAGAATGCGGGACATTTCAGAATTCACAGCAGGTCTTTTACATAGCTAGCTTGAAGAATTGGAAGAAGCAGAAAGGTTGAGTTGTTGGATCACTTCCAACCGTGATCTTGATATCAAAATTAGATTTTCGGGATAAAAAAAATCAAAACACATGAAAATGCTTTGCTATTGTGTCATTTCAATAAGGGATTTTTTTTTTCAAAAAAGATGTAAGCTTAAGTTTTTTTTTCCTATACAACCTTGAAACCATTTTCATTTTATTTTGCGACATTAATTTAAAATGTTTGATGTATATCGGAATTGATATAAAGAAGAAAAAAATATTTTAAAAAATTCTGAAGTTGTATGAATAAATAATTTGACAAAAAGGATTATTTATGTAAGTATATAAATTTGTAAACTTTATTTTTTTCTAAATATCTACAGATTGTATTTAAATTTACTAATTTATATGAAAAAAAGGCAATCTAAATTTCTATTTATCAAATAACATTTTTCAAATATTGTTTTGTTTTTCTTTTTTGTAAGTAAATATTTTTATATCAGTGAACTTACTTTTATTTTCATTCAAAATCGGGTTTATTTTTAAAAAATCTTTCTCCACACAAAAATATAAAGGAAAACAAATTTCTTTCACCCTGTATAGTAATAAATATGTTTGTCTTAGTAATAAATAATACTGTCTTATCAAATGTTTTTAAAAACTGTTATAATATATGTGCTTAAAATAATTTTAATTTAAATTGGGAAGGGGTATTTATTGCTTATCAATTTGAAATTATTATAATTTAATTTCGACTTGTTGTATGTTATAAATTTACAAGAATACTGCTAATAAAAATGAACATTTTTTGTATTAATTTAAAATATATGTTGTCTTATTGGGAAGGCTTTTAAACCAACACATATTGATGATAATAATATTTACGATTGATTCAATAATTACAATAAAATGAGCAACTTCTATGTCATTCTAAGTTTTATTCTATAATAGAATTATAATAGAATAAAACTTAGAACTTCCTAATAAAGATATATCTGAAATATATGTTATGTATTATGTTATTATATGATAACATAACACATGCAGTAACATATTTTTTTGTATTTTTTATTGATTTTTTAAATCAAAGAATAAATAAAATATAATGTAACGTAATAGTGATAGTTTACATTATCACTATTATGCATTTAAATCCCCATTAATCTATATTTAAGCTGTAACAGGTGATAACTGTAAACGCTACACGGAATAGTAACTAATATTTTATTAATCAAGGAGAAAACTAAGATTTCCATTTTAGGTTATTCGTTTCACTTCTCTAACTTAAATATTTGTTTTTAAACAACAGCTTTTAGATTTTTTTCACATAAAAAGTGATGAATTGGGATAACCATTTGTTGGATAGAGATAGATAATCATCATTATTGTTCAAAAACTTAATTCCGATTTTTTAATCATAACTCATAACGTTCCTGTAATTTAAAGAAAACTTGAAGCGTTAGTTAATATATTTTAATAGTATTTCATGTGACGAAACTTGATTTTATTCAAAGTTTATTAATTACTGATCCTTCTACTATCCTATTTAATTAATTACTATCCTAGTTGATAAACTTGAAGGATTAATAGTTAATAAACTTTGAATTAGCAGTTAATAACTTTTGAATAAAATCAAGTTTAAAAAATCAAATATCCTTAATTCGATATTTCCCTCAACTGGGGCACTTGTTGATAAATATTAGAGACGAAATTGTGAAGATAATTTTATTGTAGAAACTTGATTTCATTCAAAGTTTATAAACTACTAATCCAAAATTTATTAAATACTAATCCTTCAAATAGTAGTTTAAAAACTAGAAGGATTAGTAGTTAACAAACTTTGAATTAGTAATTAATAAACTTTGAATTAGTAATTAATAAACCTTGAATAAAATCAAGTTTAAAAAATCAAATATCCTTAATTCTAAATTCCCCTCAACTGGGATACTCGTTGATATTTATTAAAGAAAAGAAATTATGAAAATCAGTTTCAATCAAAAAATAAATCTTTCCAAAAAATATAATTCTAACTTATTAAAAGAAGAATTTTGATTTATTTTACACTATCTTAAGTGCTAAAAGATAAATAATTAATCATAAATCAAACCCACTCCATTTTTGTTCCTAAAATGGATAATATATATTTTTTTAAAATTATTGATTCGCATTCAAGTTTAGAAAGATACTTAAATTAAAACTAAAACTTAAATTAAACGAAACATGATTTTATTCAAAGTTTATTAACTACTAATCCTTCGATTAGTAGTTACTAGGCTTGATGGATTAGTAGTTAATAAACTTTGAATAAAAATAACTAAATAAATAAAGTTTAAAAAATCAAATATCCTTAATTCGAAATTTCCCTCAGCTGGGGCAATTGTTAATAATTATTAAAGAAACGAAATTATGAAGATAAGTATATTAACTACAAATCCTTCGATTATTAGTTAATAAACCTGAAGGATTAGTAGTTAATAAATTTTCAATGAGTAGCTGATAAACTTTGAATAAAATCAAATGCCTTTAATCCGAACTTTCCTCAACCGGGGCACTTAGTTTTAGTTATTAAAGAAACGATATTATGAAGATAATTTTCAATAAAGAAATAATTCATTGCTTAAAAAAATAACATTCTTAACATATTAAAAGAAGAATTTTGATTTATTTTATACTATCTTAAGCACTAAAAGGTTAATAATTAATCATAAATCAAACCTACCCCTTTTTTATGTCTCAAATAGATAATATATATTTCTAAAAATTATTGATTCACATTCAAGCTTAGAAAGATTCTTAAATTTGTATAAAGCGCACTTATAGCATCCTTTAATATCTTGGCGATAGACGCCTATCGGAAATAAGCGGTTTTACTGCCCGTTTTTAGCAACCGTCTTTAAAAGGGACGTTAAACGGTTTTATAGCTTGGTTTCAACTATCTAATATGAAAGCGCTTGGCATAACCGAAGATAGTGTTTCTTGCGGCCTTCTTCCGGACTGCTGCAAATATTTATCTTGGGGTAAAGTGAACATTCGACAATGGAATTCTGCTGTAATAATGTGAGTTTAATCGCTGCTACTGAAAACCCTCTCTGAGTGGGTTGTTAGGTAAAGAAATTGTGATATATCTATACTCAACTTAGACGAGGCTGAAGAAAATAATTTAACGAACCCATTTTTATGTAAAGGTTTGATGAATAAAATGATATTCATTGTTGAATTTAGGTATGTGTGGCAGAATATTAGATATGTAATGCGAGTAGTATATCCAGGTAACATTTGTATCACTTTTGAGGTGTGCTAACATTTGTATCACTTTTGAGATATGCTAACATTTGTATCACTTTTGAGATATGCTAACATTTGTATCACTTTTGAGATGTGCTAACATCTGTATCACTTTTGAAGTGTGCTAACATCTGTATCACTTTGGAAGTGTGCTAACATCTGTATCACTTTGGAGCTGTGCTAACATCTGTATCACTTTGGAGCTGTGCTAACATCTGTATCACTTTGGAGGTGTGCTAACATCTGTATCACTTTGGAGGTGTGCTAACATTTGCATCACTTTGGAGGTGTGCTAACATTTGCATCACTTTGGAGGTGTGCTAACATTTGCATCACTTTGGAGGTGTGCTAACATTTGCATCACTTTGGAGGTGTACTCACATTTGCATCACTTTTGATGTGTGCTAGTAAAGAAATTACCCTTATAATCAGGGCTCTTCAACCTTCTAATAGAGAAATTACCACTTTTATCTGGACTGCTTCTCCTACTTTCGACTTTTCTATGTTTTATATGTCTAAAAAAACAAGGAGACTTCAAATTTAAAAAAATTTGAACCCTCAGAAGTGCAACACTTTTTTCCTCGAACAATAAACTCCTAAAATAAAAAATATGAACCTTTCCCTCTTATATACTGTTTTAAAACACATTCAAGTATAAAAATAATTATATGATAGGTAAAGATACTTTGGTCTATAAATAAATTAAATAAACTAATTTTGTATATGAAAATATTACAGAATACATTATCAAAAGGCGATATAGAAGTGATTAACAAAGCATGAATTAGTTAAAAATGTAAAATGTATCACTTCTTATTTTTAGAGTTTGATTGAAGTAAAATGTCATGCAAATATGGTTAAAAATAAAAAAATATATATACATAAATAAAAATATTAATGCCAAGGGCTTAAAATAAACTTCATAAATGAAAAAATACTTCTGCAAAAATTAAAGTTTTAAACAAATAAATCAATGTAATTTTCAATGAAATTATCAATCATTTTTTTGTTTCTAACTTTTAGAATAAAATATTCGTTTTTGAATTTAATAATAAAACTCCACTGTATGTTTTTTTTCCTTGAATAAAAACAAAGTAGAGAGGAAACTCTGTAAAATTTTATTACACCTTTTATAGCAAAATCGACTTGAAAGGGCATTCAAAACCGAAAGCAGTCACTACTGAAATGATACGTTCAAGAGCATGTTTGATTCTCGAATCCTAATTCCAATTGATATTGATTCCAAGAACCGCATCAACTGGATACCATCAGCAGAACAGTAACACGAGAAAAACAATTTTACGATTCGTATTTTGCTATTCTGATTGATGATTTCTACGAAAAGAATTCCAAATACCTAAGCGTAACAGTTGTATTTACGAGATATTTTACAACCAACGCATGAAACCCACAAACTGCGTCCCATGTTCCATTTAATACTCAAAGTGTAAAAAGTACTTTAAGTTTTAAAACAATGGCAATAAAATTTTATTGGTCCTCTATTTAAAAGAGACGGTTATTATTCTGGGAATTCCATTTTCTGGAACGAATTTTCACTGTTCAATTTATTTAGAATATTCGCTTGGACAATCTAAGATTTCCATATGCTAATTAAATTTTTTGAATAAAAGAGAATGGAACAATTTGATCGTTTGTTTGAATCTGTTTCAAAGAAACTATACTTTGAAAGCTTAATTTTGAAATATATTTGATTTTAATTAGTAAAAATGTTCCTGATAAATGGAATAAAGCTGTTATTAAAGTAATTTTAACACCAATTGCAGACAATAGTGAATTTTATATATAATTCGAATTTTAGACTTTTTATGGGACAATATTATTAGACACGTTTTTTTTATCTTACCTTTAAAATATTTAAATAAGTGAATCATGAACTTCCTTGAATGATACGAATAAATTTAATGAATATGCTGTTCATCCTTTTGTTCAAAAATTGTAAAACGTGTTGAGAAAGTTTGTATTGATTCAATATCAGATTCTATAGTGATGTAAGTTTAAAACAGAAACTAAATAATACATAAATCCGTTGAGGATTATTTTTTTAATTTCTGGGAAAATTTAAAATTGTAATAAAAGGAATACATTCGATAACGAATCAAGGAATAAAATTAATGATTTTAAATAATTAGTTATATTAGAACTAATTAGAAAAGAATAGATTCCCGAATGTATATGTGTAGTAACGTCTATCTACTAGATATATCACGGAACAACAAAATAAGTATTTAAAAAGTTTTATTTTAAGAATTTCAAACAAATGAGTCACAAAAGCATTCATAAAAATGAAACATAATAAGGCATATCATGTGTATATACTATTTCTATTTTTTTAAAAAGAAAATATTATTATATTTAAGTTATGTAGTGAAACTCGGAAGGGTTGAGAAATAAGACGATGTGAAATTGTAATTTATTTGAATTAATAATTTATTTTCTGTAGTTGTTGTTACTAATGATAAGGAATTTGTCTGAGATTTCCAAACAATAATCTTAGAAAAAAATTTAACTGTGTTATCAAGAAAACTGTACAAGAATAAAGAATAGAGAATAAAAAAAATGTGTTTGATGTTGGTGCAAAAAATCAAATTTTCAGCGTGATTATTTATCTTTACTGCTACTATTTTTTATGGAAAAAAATCTTTTAAATTACGTGATGTTAGAATTATAAAGACAGATACAGGTTAATAAATACAAATGGTTGGAAGTGTTTAAAAATTAAATTTTTCAGAGCCTTAATTAACTTTTTACAATTAAACTATATTTTAAATTCATATCTGTTGACAAAACTAACTAGAATAAATAAAAATGTGATAAAATAAAAGAGTAATATTTCAGGGAAACAAAATTAAGAAATAAAAGTAAATATTTGTAATTGCATTTTTCTGGTATATGAAAATTCAACTTTTGTCAATATTGTATTTTTATCAAACTTTTAATGGATTTAAAATGATCATAATCAGTTTCAAATTTATAAGAGGAACCTTTTTTGTAAATAGTGACATTATTTGAAAAAAAAATTAATATAAAATATGTATAAGACTTATTGTATGTTCCAAATCCTAAAAATTTTGAGAAATTTTCGTGCTTGCGCCAATTGATACTAGACACATCCTTTCTCAACTTTGCATTGAAGCTAGATAATTAATTAGAATGTCTAATTAGCTTCAATTTAGATATTGTTAATCTTATAGTTACAGGCATATAAGTGATATTTTCGAATCGTTAATATAAGTTATTCATTTCACAATGTTTCGTTAATAACGATATATTAGGTTAGGGAAAAAGAAATCCATTATTATTTTACCGCCATCTACTGAGAAAATAGTGGATTTACTATTCCATTATTTTCAAAAATTCCGTTTGGAAAGAAAATAATGGATGGAAATGAAAAATAATAGAAAGAAATCCATTATTTTCTTGGTAGATTACTGTAAAATAATAATGGATTAATTTTTCTCCAACCTTATATAAACAACCTGACACTTTATTATTTTAGTTTCTCTTTTAAAATTCATAATTAAAACTGGATTTTTAAAAATATCCTCCTTTTCGCCTCCTTTTCGAATTAATCTAGAAAACAACCAAACAATTAGTTTTGAAGCTCAGGTTAATTTACTTTTCATTTCGTATTTGCAAATTCGCAAGTTGTTAAAAGATTAAGATTCAAAGTAATTCAAGAAATTTTAATCCAATGGATTAATAAGCGAAGCGCCATAATTTACAGTAATTTTACCTGATTCAAAATTCATTATAGATGGTTTATCTGACAATTCCAAGCGTAACAATACTGTGAAGCCTTCTCTGGAAATTAGTAATAAAATTATGACAGCTACCTGGGTTTTTGATGCATGAAAAACCCATAACATATTTTAAACCAGGAAATCATTTGAGGCTTTGAAGACAACCCCATGAAAACTTTGTGGAATATTCTTTGCTCTATAACTTTCAAGTAAAGCTCACGAAAAGACAAAGCTCCCACTTTTTGAACGCAAAGAAAAAAACATCAGCTAGAAAAGTAAAAAAACATTTCTTTTTTGGAGTATTTGAAGCTAGCTGTCAAACTAACATTTTCTCTATCTATTTTTTAAAAAATTTAGAAAAAACAGTTTAAAAATTTAGAAAAAACGGTTTAAAAATGTGAAATATAAAATGTGAATAAAATGCTTAAAGCCGCATGGGGAAACGTTATATATTTAAACATAAATGTATTATCAACAATATTTATTCGAATAGTCTAAAATGATTACTTCGGTAAAAGTAAGTATATTATATACATTAATGCAGAACTAAAAAATATATAATATTAGCGATTATATGTCTTAGAAATGTAAGTAAAAATTATTTAAAATATTTTCATAAAATACGGCAGTAAATTTCTGGAGAAAAGTAATTATAATATATAAAAATTATTAATAGATCTTGCTTCTTCAATATGATTATCAATTGTTATAACTCCGAAGCTGCATCAAAAAAAGGGATAAACTCTTAAGAAATAATTTTATTAAACGTGGTGTTACTTGTTATTCTTAAAAAAGAATTTAACAGTGACCGTAATATTTTTATGTAAAATTAATTAGTAAAACTGATTTGTTTATAATTTGAGTAATCTATAATCTGTATATTATTTGTATTTTAAATTTTATCCTTAAAAGAAATTTTAAACCTATTCATCTTTAGTACTAATTTAAACCAATGTTTGTCATTAAGTTAAAAAATTATAGGAGTCTTCAAATAATGTTGATCCAAACATTACTGAGAATAACAAAAGATTCAAAGAAACCTTAATGCTATTATTGCTAATGAGCCAAAAACCTTTCTATTATCTTTTTTTAATTATACTAAATATTGATCTTGAATAAAATTATTCAGTTGAATTTGCTTGTTGTATGGATGATATTTTATATTTCAAAACTTAAACTTTTTAAATATCTCTTCATGCATTTTGATTTATAAAAGAAATTTGAATGGAACATTTTTTTTAGAAAGGAGACAAAGAAAAGAATGTCCTTTCTAAAATACGTATACATGTTATCTTGAACTTAGGTTTTCTGTCCTTGACAGACGGAAAATTTATTTTCACTGTACGTTGAACTTATTCTATTTTAATTTTTTTCTTTTATTTTCTATGTGACATAGGGGGTTAGGGAATTCCATTTTATAAAAAGCATGCATATAAACAAAGAATTCCGAACATTTCAAAATGCACATCAGTTCTTTTATATTAGTAACTTGAAAAATCGGAAGAGGGGAAAAGGTTGAGTTGTTGGATAGCTTCCAACCGTGATCTTGATATAAAAATTAGATTTTTCGAATTTAAAAATATCAAAAGCTGAAAATGTTTTGCTATTGCATTATTCTGATAGAAAAAAATAATTTAGAAAAAAAGAGGTAAATATAGGTATTTAGCTTTTTTCCCTCATCTTTTTTTCTGCATAATCTTAAAAACATTTTTTTATTGGCTTTATTTTCTAATATTTTTTACACATTTTAATATATAAAGAAGAAAAATATGGAAAAATTCTAATGTTGGTGGAATAGATGGTTTAGTAAAAATATAATTTTATATCATTTTATTTATTGTATCGTTATCTATTTATATCAGCCATATTTGTTTGTTATTTTATAGATATCCTTAATATGTATTTGGATTCAAATGAACAATTAATTACATTAATTTGATATAAATTTTTAAAAAATTTCAACGTTTTACTTTTTATTTATTTATTATTATTATTAATATAAAAAAGATCAATGATCGCATGATAAGCTTACACGTCAGACGATTTTTTTTAAATAACTGTAAGATTTCTGTATAATTTCTTTACTTTGCAATTACTCCATATGTTATTTTACAAATAGTATAAACACCTCTTAATATCTACTTAATTCACAGAACTCTTTCGTTTGCTTATATGTTATAATTAATTAATAAATTCACACTCTAATTTATAATTGATAAATTGCTCCTCCATTTTTATCAAGTATAATGTGAAAGAAAATTGTAATCAAATATAGCAGAAATTGATTCTGAAATTATGCAAATTATAAATAATAAAGGGATATAAATTTAGAAACTGTATTTCTAAATACGAAAAATTCTTGTAAAATTTATTAATTTATGGGAGAAAAGACATTTCGAATTTCTATTCGTAAAAAAAATATTTTCATTTAAACTATAATTTTCGTTTTTTGTTTAGATTTCATCTAAAATTAACAGATCAATCTTTTCTATCTCATATTAAATATGAAATTTGAGTTTGTTTCTATAATGTTACATTTAATATTAAAGTGTTTTTGCAAAGTATGAAACCCATTGAATAAAAAACAAAAAGTAAAAGATAAAAAATTTATCTTTTTCCTAAATAAAAATTTATTGCTAAAATACTACTTAAAAAGGCCTCTGACCTTTCATTCGCCGACGTCAACAAGTTTCAAGAACATACAATACCGGTTTATGTTCTAAAAATAGACAGATTTCAGAAATTAGAAAGAGAATAAGAAGTAAGAAATAACATATGCTAAGAAAGATTTGAAAATAACTTAAAACAATGGTAAAAACACTAATAATTATTTCATATTGATAAATTATATAATGCTGTGTATAGCTTGAGAACATCGCAAAACTTAGTACATTATATGAACAAGTAATATAGAAAAAAAATTGTCAAATCTTTCTTAGTCAACAAAGAAAATTTTTATTTTAGTTACTTTTTATTAAATAATTATAATTAATATAAATAATTTATCAAAAAATTGATTTCTGCAAGAATTGAATCAGCATTATTTGCCTTCACGCAAAAAATACCGAAATCCTTGCATTTTATGGATTGAGTTACTGTTTGTTGGTTGAAATTTTCATTACAAACTACTTAAACTCTATTTGAAGTAATTAAAATGATGTTTATTTGAAGAAATTGTATTAACATCAACTGTCATTCACTACGAATTTAAAAATATGCATTCAAACTTGAGTGGATAAAGAAAAAATATTTTCTTAACGACTGATAATGTGAACAATATATATATACAAAATAAAGAAAAGGGCATCTCATTCGAGTCATGTTTTTGCTTGGTTATGCCATGATTTATAATAATACGAGTAATTTGACTTTTAGCTATTACGATTATTTTAAAACATATTTATTTGTTTGATGTTTGTTTGAATGTTCTTATGAAAATTGTTTCTAAAAATATTAAAAAAATATTTTCAGTATTTTTTATTAGGTTATTATAATGTGCTATATGAAATTTTGTAAAAGTGTTTTGGTTCTTTGCAAATAATTTATTTAAAAAGCCAAATTTGGAGTACATGATTTCATCTAATCTTTGAAAATAATTATAAATGATAAATATCCGCATTACTTATTTGTATTCTTTGTAAACATTTTTATTTTTGAAAAAACAAATTTTTAAAACTCTGATTGAATTTGAGGTTTATTTTTCTTAATCTTTCTACTAACAAAAATATTTCTTTTATACTATATAGTGATAAATAACTGTATAAAAATAATCACTTAGTTTTGTTGAATTAATTATAATGTGTGCTCAAAACCATCGAAATAGCAAAGGGGTATTTTTTGTTATATGTTGTTTTTAGTATTATAATTTCATTATATTCCTGCTTATTCCCATAAATTAGGCAGAATACAAATAAGAAAAACAGAAATTTATTTCATTAATATTAAATATGTCACCACACTAGGAATACTTAAACAACAACACATAGTGATAATATTATTATCTACAAACGATTCAATGAACAACAGCAATATCGCTCTTTTAAAAAAGATAAATTCTTGAATCATTTAAAACTTTTATTGCAGGCCAGAATAAAAATTAAAAATTATCCTAAATTTAAATATTGGAGATATATCAGAAAGATATTTAATCTTAATATGCTATCACAATATATGAGGTAATATATTTCATTCTTTTTATTGCTTTCATTTGAATGGTTTATTTTATCACTAATGGTTACAGACTTCAATGTTGATATATTTAAACTTTGAATGATAATAACCTTATATAAAGAATATTTACTAAGATTTTGCAAATAAGGATGGTAGTTACGATTTGCATATGGGCTATTTATTTCACTTCTCTAAATTAAATAAATTTATAGAAGAATTGCTTTTTGGTATTATTCATCTATAAAATGAGGTATGGTGAAGACATCTTATAGTTATTTAGAAAGTTTTATGAATTTATAATATAATCCTGGATTTTATTTAAAATATGAGGAGTTTAAGAATAACAAACTCGTAATATTGTTGTTGCCGTGTTCCACTTTACAATGGAAGGAGGGGTGCAGTAGCTACAGAGTGTATAGACCCCCTGAACATCTGAGTGTAGAAGTTTGACATTTAGCTCACACGCGTCACAAACCCTTTATACGGGACAAACTTCATTCATGCATTTAATTAATTCATCCACAGATCGTAATTTAGATAGAACGATAACATCTGATCCAGTACCCTCAGTGGTATCACTCTAGTCATAGAGGTTTTTGTGGCCACGACAGATTTAACGAGCCCCATCCAACTCACACGCGAAGAGTCTTCAGCCGGCAAGATTCGAATTCGAAAACTAAGGAATACGAGACCAACGCTCTAAAAATGAGGCTATGCAGGCCCATATAACTCTTATTTATTTCATTGTTAATTGTTAACGTAGAAAAATTCCGTTTTTGCAAAGTGATTAGCTAATAACGTTATATAGTTTGTAAGACATCATAATTTTTAAGCTATTAGAACACATGTTATTTAAAACTAAAGGAACAAAATTATAAATATAATTTTTTTAAAAAAGTACTCAGTTGAAAAAATAAAAATATTCCTAACATGTTAAAAGAAATATTATTTATTTTCCGCTATCGTAAGCACAATAGGTAAATAATTAATCATAAATACAATTCCCTCTTTTAATGTCTCAAATAAAAAATAAATATTTTCCAAAATCATTGATCCACATTCAAACTTAGAAAGATTCTTAACTTAAAACGAAATTAAAATTAAAACTTATATTAGACGAAATAGATTTTATTCGTTTTTTATTCAAAATCTTAATTCCCATTTTTTAATTATTATTCATAACGTTCCTACAATTTTAAGAAAATGTGAAGCATCAGTTAATATTATTTTAATAGTATTTCATGTGAAGGATCTTGATTTTATTCAAAGTTTATTAACTACTAATCCTTCTACTATCCTAGTTAATTCAAAGATTAGTAGTTGATAAAATAAAGGATTAGTAGTTGAAAAATTTTGAATAAAATTAAGTTTAAAAAATCAAATACCATTTATTCGAAATTCCCTCAACTTGTTGATAATTATTAAAGAAACGATATTATGAAGATAATTTTCAATAAAGAAATAATTAATTGCTTAAAAAATAACATTCCTAACTTATTAAAAGAAGAATTTTGATTTATTTTATTCTATCTTAAGCACTAAAAGGAAAATAATTGATCATAAATCAAACCCACCCCTTTTTTATGTCTCAAATACATATTATATATTTCTAAAAATTATTGAATTACATTCAAGCTTAGAAAGATTCTTAAATTTGTATAAAGCGCACTTATAGCATCCTTTAATGTCTTGGCGATAGACGCCTATCAGAACCAAGCGGTTTTACTGCCCGTTTTCAGCAACCGTCTTTAAAAGGGACGTTAAACGGTTTTATAGCTTGGTTTCAACTATCTAATATGAAAGCGCTTGGCATAACCAAAGATGGTGTTTCTTGCGGCCTTCTTCAGGACTGCTGTAAATATTTATCTCGGGCAAAGTGAACATTCAACAAAGGAATTCTGCTGTAATAATGTGAGTTTAATGGCTGATATTGGAAACCATCTTAAAGTTCAGTTAGAAAAATAACTTCTGATATATCTATACGCAGCATAGATGAGGCTGAATAAAATGAATTAAGAATAATGTTTTTATGTAAAAATTTAGATAATAAAATAGTTTCTTTGAATAATTCAGATACGTAATGCGTTTCCGATATTTAGTTGGTATGACACTAACACTTGGACACATTGTTCCAGTTCAAATATTTTCCTCGAAGTCCATCATTCACGCGGTTATGGAGTTATTATCACAGTTACGCGGCCGAAATAGTTTTCTACCTTAGATACTGACCGCATAAAAGAAATCGTACTGTAAAAATATTCTGACACTTCATAAATAACTATAAAAAAGAAATTTTTCCACTTTAACATAGATAGATAGATAGATAGATAATATAAGAATAAAAAACAGATATGTAATATGTAACAGATATGTAAACAGATATGTACTTACATATCTGTTTTTTATTCTTCTTAGTTCCACTATGTCTTTAGGAATAGCAGCATACGCGCTCTCTTAATAAATTTGTGTATCATTCTAAGTTATTATGAAAATGGCAATTTATTATATTTACCTCTTTTAAAATTATTTCAGTATATATATATATATATAATATGCGCTGAAGGGGGGGACTGTGGGGAAGTGAAGATTTTTGGCGAGAATGTTAGTTTTTAATTAATTAATTAATTATTAAACTAATATTTGAAAAAAAACTGCATTAACATCAAATGTCATACACTACAAGTTTTTTGAAAAATGCATTTGAACTTGAGTGGATGTATAAAAAGTATTTTATTAACGATTGAAATTTTGAACAAGGTTATATATAGATATATATATAGAGAGAGTGTGAACTAACAGTAGGAATTGAAAAACTCTTCCCGTCAAGCTGGAAGGCAAAGTCATATTCGTCTTTTTTTTTTATCTAAGTTGATATTTTAAATTCCTTTCAAATATTAGAAAAAATGATAATGGCCTTCCCGGTATGTTCGCGCATAATCTCCTATTACCCCCCTCCCTCTCTTACATGCACACAATCTTGCCGCCTAATATTTTGTACTTCCTATAAAGCCACGAAGTCTGAATAAAAAATATTGAATCCAGTTCCACCAATGTGCGTGGCGTTTACAAACGTTAGCATAATATTAGGTCTTGAAAATCATTCTTTTGTTCTAAAATATTTTAGTTATCGAACACCTTTCAATACGAAAAATGTTCTTCTGAACTCATTAAGGGCCGCACGCGAGATTTCTCGGGTTTCACGTCCCATCTGTTGTGGTCTGCTCACGAGTTTTCTCGTTTCTCATAAATAACAAAGTTATGGTGGTTTTAGAAAATATAAGTGTGCCTGAAAACGTGCGGTCCCAGGCGTGTGTCTTACAGATTTCTTTGCGGTCTTTAATTCGATAATTGGCTAAATTGATTTATATTTCTATCCTTAATATTAAAGAAGCTATGCGTAGTTAATATTTCGACCCTCTTTTTCTTCTCCCTGTGTGCTAGGTTGCCCATTTACGAACTCGTCAATGATTTTTAAATTTGTTACAACATATTCAAAACCAGTAAAAAACCAAACAAAATTACTTTAATTATCTTACTGAGAAGATAACATGGGAAAACGTTATAAAATTTTGATTGAAGGGAGGAGGGAGGTTAGTGACCATGATAAGTAAACAGAAATTTTTTTGAAATCTTGCCATGAGGAATATTGCGATAGGTAGACTTTCTAAAATGAATCTACCTAAAAAAAGCATTCAATTACAGCTTAACAAATGAAATTTCAGAAATTTCTGGCCATTGATAGAAAAATTGTTTACTGCGATGTAAGATGGAGTTAAACTATCAAAAATAAAAATGCTATCATTTCACCTGACAGCCGAAAGAAGTCCTAGGACATAGATCCCTATTTTAAAATGTTATTTTACATAATTAATCAAATGTTAATGATTAATTATGAGAAAATGACTATTTCAGAGAAGTAAGTACTTTTTCTGACTAACAACTTCGACAGTATATCACTCCCAAAAGGCTTCTGGGTTATGAAATATGCTAAAAGATATTAAGATTATTGGAATTTGAGTTTGTTGTACAAGCTTATCATTAGGGCTATGAAATACACTTAAAGCTATTAATATTATTGGAATTTGAATTCGTAGTACAAACTTATAATTAGGATTTCCCATATAAAAAATATATACTTTTGATTGCGTCAGATTTACTGGAGCTATAGCAGCGCCAGCGAATAAGTCTATAAAGGATTGTATAAGGGGAGCTCAGCATACGGTTTCCTCAATGAAAACTGTTCTTATCGGAGGAAACTAGTGGAAAGTAAAGTCATGCTTCACATGGACGCATCTAGATCAGAACAAACCTCGATAGTACGTTTCTTGATTCATTGATTGCCGTAGCCCCTCTTGGTTGATTTCCTTCCCCAAGGGAACACTATCAGTTCAATACAATACTGTAGTACTCTGAGCAATCAAAAGCAAAGGGACAGACGTTCTCATAAAACAAAACTGATATTCCTCCATGCCTAACTTCACATCTCCCGTGAAACCTAGACGATCGTAAAAAATTCCATTGGAAAGTGTTGGCACACTAGCCGTATATTCCGGATTTATCACCCTGTGACTTCCACATCTTTGGACCACTTAAGAATGCATTACAGGGGACACACTTCTATTAGAACGGCAAAAAGGAAGAAAATTGCCTATAACTTTGCCAGGAATCAACAACCATCTTTCTACATCAAAGACATAGATCTATTACTTAAGCGATGGGTTCTGTGTTACTATGCGCTTTTCAATTTCTTTTGATTTAAAATAAAGATATTAATTTCATTCAACCTGTCAACTTTTTATTTAGGTAACCCTTATATTTGGACTTATACGAAGTTCATAAAAAATGTCCAGTTCGTTGAAAATCAAATAATTTTCTTTTTAAACGTCTGGATGACCAGTTACTGGGAATAATAACACGTAGCTGGGTTGTTTATTTTCTTTATAAAGTCATCAGTTATTGTCTACTTCTTAAAGTTTTTTTTTATAATTCATAAAAACTTTATAACTTCTTACCAATGAAATATTCATAGTGTTTCATAGTTTTTTACTACTTTGATGAAAACACATTAGAAAAATATTGTTATCTCAGTTTCTGAAGCAAAAACCGGACATTAAATCCTTCCCTCAAAACGACCCATAAAAGTGGGACACGTTCCCATTTCAAGATATTTCACTTCTGGTGGAAACTGTGAAATCCATAACATTTTTTTTTTGAAAAGAAAAACATTTAAAGGTTTGATGACAACATAAACCCCCGAAAACTTCGGTGCAAATCCTTTCTGTGGAAACTTTAAAGAAATGTCAAACTTGACACGTAAAGGATAAAATACAATGATTCGATCGTAGAGGTAAAAAGAAAATGTGAAATATTAATAAAGCTACGTGGAAACGAGCTTAAGTTTTATTAAATACGTGGTCACATATTTAGAGAATTAGTACTTTATTTTATATATTAAAAACTCTCATATTAATAATTAAAATGAGTCTTTAAATATTTATTTTATATTTTTAGCTAAGATAAATTAAAAGATGAAAGAAAGAACATTTTAAAAGAGAAATATATTTTCAACTGAAGAACTTTTACCTCTTTGAATGTAAATCACTCAAATTAAAAACCATTTTTCGTTACAGTGTAAAAATCGAAGATTTGGAAAAAGTATTACATTGTGTTGTGTTGTGACTAATGGCACTTGCCGTGGACAAGCCTCCGTTAATGCAATCAGAAGAATTTAAGCCTAAGAAATGCGTCTCTTTATTTTTTACAAGTAGCGCCATCTAGTGACAAGAGTACGACTTAGCTACACAACATGTCACAGCCCTTTTTAGGGGGGGGGGACTACATTCATGCAAATTCATTCATTCATCTCCGATCGTAATTTAGACCTGGAACAGAGAACGATCCCCTCTGACCCAGTAACCCAAGTGATATTACTCTCGACATGGAGGACTTTGCGACCACGAACAGATTTAATGAGCTCTAATCGCCACACACTCAGGGAATCTTTTGGCCGGTGAGCTTCGAACCCGTAACCTAAGGAGTAAGAGTCTAACGCTCTACCAATCAAGCCATCCCGGTCCATGTATTACGTATATTCAAGATATTACGTAGTTATTAATTTTATTTGTTGGAAGTTTATGGATTTAAAATATCTCAATTTTGATACTTTTAGAACACCTTTCGATATCTCACATTGGCAATGAAAAATATTTAACGATTTAATTAAGTTAAACATGTATACACGCCTATCCAAATCTTTACTTTGGCGTTGTCGTCACATATACACACCGTATAAAATAAATTACTTTTTCATATAAAAACTCAAAATTTCATCAAAATATAATGGAAATGCCATTTTGTGATACAATGGGCCTGAGATAAATTAAAAACAGTTAAGTTTATATTAATTATGTACAAATGCTGTTCCTCTTAAAATGCATTGCATTTAAAAAATCAGTTTATTATTTTCTCCACCAAACCGGATATTTCCCATACTTTACTTAAGAAACTTAAGTAAATCCTAATACACTTTCGGTGAACGAAATATTCAAACTCTTAATAATTCTGGATTCGTAAAAACAACATTTGATACTTAAAATTTATTACAATTCATAATTATTTGATATTGAAAAGTAGTAAAAAAAAAACAAATTTATGGATTATTAGTAAGACCATTAAAAATTGAAAACTGGCCTGCCTCAAGATAATGTGTTTGTCAAGCAGATTTCCATATTATAAAAGTATGGCGATTCTTATAAATTTATTGTAATTCATATTATAAAAGTACTGATTCTTTTTAAAATTCAGACATAAATCTAGAGATAATTTTTAATATAAAATCTAAAAATCGGGATTCTCATAAATTTTAGGTCAATCAAAAAAGATAATTTCATTTCATATTATACAATAAATCACGCTGGCTTTCTGGAGCAGAGGTAGCCCGTCTTCCTCGTGTTCTGGGATCCCGGGTTCGAGTCCCGGTTCAGGCATGGCTGTTCTTCTGTGTGCTATCTGTGAGATGTGTGAATTTGTCCCCCTGTAAAAAGGGGCTGGGCAAGCGAATGTGATGAGTGTGTAGTTAAGTCGTACTCTCCGCCCTAGTCGGCGCTACTTCAAAAACAAGAGACGCTCCTTTCGGCTTTAATCTGCTGCTGTATCAGCCTCCCGCTGATTGTACAATAACAAGTGCCATAAGTAACAACTACAATAATGAATTACTGTAGCAGAAAAATTGCGCATGTTGTCAATTATGATTTCTGCGTGGATATGAATATAGAAAAAAAGAATATCTAATTATCGTTAAATTTTCAAATCCAGAAATTGACGAATTATCACGTTTTACTATCATGAGTTTAAAAACAAACGCATTTCTTGTTTTGTGCCTCTCTGCAACTTTTATGGACAGTCTATGAATATCGCAATTAAAAAAACGTTGCGAGCAAGACAAGTAGAATTTGGTATACATTCTTTACATTACATTCATTTGGACCGGGATAGCCTGGTTAGTAGAGCTTTGGACTCTCACTCCTTAAGTTACGAGTTCGAAACTCACCGGCCAAAAGATTCCCCGAGTATGTGGCGGTTGGTGCTCGTCAAATCTGTTCGTGGTCTCAAATTCCTCCATGTCGAGAGTAATACCACTGGGGGTACTGGTTCAGAGGTGATCGTTCTCTGTTCCAGGTCTAAATTACGATCTGAGATGAGGGAATGAAGTCCGCCCCCTAAAAAGGGTTGTGGCGCGTGGGTAGCTAAGTCGTACTCTTGGCCCTAGTTGGCGCTACTTTAAAGC
Source organism: Argiope argentata (assembly GCA_026289955.1). Taxonomy (NCBI): domain Eukaryota; kingdom Metazoa; phylum Arthropoda; class Arachnida; order Araneae; family Araneidae; genus Argiope; species Argiope argentata. The sequence goes on from JAOUZG010030082.1 coordinate 2,814,668, forward strand.
AAAGAGACGCATATCTCTGACTTAAAATTTGCTGATGTATCAGCGGGGCTTGTCCATGGCAAGTGCCATAAGTAACAACAACAACAACAATATTACATTTAATGTCAGCATCCTGTCCTGGGGATAGAGCGTTTTCTCCGTGATCTGCGCATTCAGAGTTAGAGTCCCGGTTTGGGTGTTTTTGTTCTTCCACAACCTTCTATTTGTGATGTGTGTGAAAGAGCCCCCATTCCCTTCGAAAATAAAGGATTACGTAAGCGAATGTATAAGTGTCACCTAGTTTAAGTGAACTAGATTCACTCGTGATTAGATGTGAACTAGTCTGAATTCTAGTTCACATGAAGTAGAAATCGGACTTCTTCCCTCAGGTACTCAGAGTTCTTTACCTTCTGAAGCCACTGCAACACTTTTCATTGGTAATGATGACACGACATCATCATCATTAGATTTATAGGTTTCTATTATTTTTTTCTCTATTATTTCAAAGGCAAGGATTTCTTCATTGTTCTCCAAACGCAGGCGAGCAATCTAACTACAAAACATAAAATGCTGGGTAGATGAAATTTGGTACACATATTTAGCATCTAATGTGGAAATTCATATTAAACTTAAATCCATCCGAATGGAGCTTTTGTCGAATGTATACTTTGTTCAAGTGTAAATTCAACAACTCAAATGCACTATAATTTAAATACAAAGAATATGGTGTAAGATTTTATTACTAAAATCACAGTTCTGTATCGTATTTTGGTTTTAATCGTTCGAAAAATACATATCTAAGAGACATATTTCTAATACTTCCTTACAATACTGAGGACACCTGTGTGCATAACTTTAAGAACAGCGCATTAGCGGTGTATTGTCGAAGGTTCATACTATTATGTGACGAAAAAGGATAACATCCTTCTTATAGAGTCTGCGAGAAAGTTTTGGCGTGATCGATTTCCCTGATTTCATTCTCCTTGATTTTCATATTCTGTTATAACTTTGTATATTTCTTTTATGCGTAATGGTTTTATGATAAAGAACGAAGTTCACCAGATGCTTCTAAATTATTATATACAGAACGAAAATCAAAATTTCTTTTTTAGAAACAAACTTGGTGACTATTTGGTATCAGATTTAACGATCTTGATAATAAAAATTGAGTAATCCTAATTATTCTATAATATTATCAATATTGCTATTAGGAATCGAGTTCTTTCGTTTGTTCCAGAACCTTCGATACCACATCATAGGAGCTAAAAAGTTGGAGCGCTTGGATAAGAGTCAGTAGGGAGTAGTAGAATAAGTAGATGAATTGAGCTTATGGAAAACGGTTCAGCAAATTTTCTTTTAAGGATAATGACCTTTATAAAATTTTCTTTTGAAACTTTCTATACTGTTGCGACTTTTAAATAGAAATGTTCTGATTGTATACTACGTTTCATTACAAGTGCATTAAATAATTTTTCATAATTTCATCCAAATTTTTTGAGAAAACATGACCCAATGATATGTTTTGAAACTATTTTTAAGAACAGCATTTACATAAACAAAGAATTTCGGTATTCCAAGATGCCAGGCGATTCTTTTACATCGATAGCAAAACAAATGAATAAAATATTGGGAATAAAGTGAGTTCTTGGGTCATTTCCAACCATGATCTTCATATCAAAACAAGATCTTCAGAGTTTCAGCGGAATTTCAAAGACACGAGAATAGGAAAATACATCTAAAATTTAAAATATTTTTCTCTTCGAATTCTTAAACCTTTCTTGCAGTTTTGCAGCTAGTATTTTATATTATTTGTTATAAAAACATATTTTTTATATAGAAAAAAATATTTCGGAAGCTTTGAAAGCCTATATATAAATATGGGGTAAAAAAGAAATGTATATGTGCCTTATGGATTTGGATATGAGTTTCTAATTAGCTAGTTTTGGATTTATAAGATTTACAGATTTATAAGACAAAAATGTAATATTATATTCTTTAGTTTTTATTATTGCATTCTTTAACAGAGATATAAAATTATTTGAATGGCAATAATTAAAAAGAAACAACTGTATAGGAACGACAATAATTTGAGATAAACCACTATATATGAATGGCAATAATTTAAGAGAAACCACTGGGTACTTACTTATTAGACCGTCTTCGCCAACAATCGCCAAAGGTTTAGTAACCCATTAGCGACGGATTTCAATTTCGCGATAAAGATCAACGGATTACACCATTGCCGGATTGCCATAGTTGGCGATTTAGCAACTCAATGGAGACGACTTCAAATTAGGCGATAAAGTTGGACGATGTAATACGTAAGTTCTAACAATTGTATAAGAATGACAATAATTTAAGAGAAACAACTATATAGGAACGACGATAATGGAAGAGAAACAACTGTATAGGAAAGACAATAATTTAAGACAAAACAACTGTATAGAAACGACAATAATTTAAAAGAGCCAACTGTATAGGAACAACTGACAATAAATCAAGAGAAATAACTATAAGAATGACAATAATACAGGAGAAATGACTGTAGAGAAATGAAAATAATTTAAAAGAACCAACTGTATAAGAATTGCAATAATTTAAGAGAAACAACTAATTAAAATGTAATAATTTAAGAAAAACAACTATATAAAAATGCACTAATTTAAGAGAGATAACTGTAGCAATTACAATAATTTAAGAGAAATAACTGTAGGAATGACATTAATTTAAGAGAAACAACTATTTAGTAATGATAATTTAAGAAAAACAACTATATAGTAATGAAAATAATTTAAGAGAATCAATTGTATAGGAATGGCAATTATTTAAGACATAACAACTGTATACAAATAACAATAATTTAAGAGAAACAACTTTATAGTAATAGCAATAACTCAAGGGAAACAAACTGTATAGGGATGACAATTTAAGAGAAACAATTACGTGAAAATGATTTTCGACATTCAAAATTTACTGCCAATGATCGAAATATTTTCTAAATATCTTTTTTCCTTGCATGACTTCCACTATACAATCAGTTTAAACGATTGATTTTTTTTCCAAAAAATATGAAGTGCTTTATTTTTCTCTTTACTTAAATATGGGAATACACGTTTTTGATAACGATAATAATCTAAAATCCATCAGAAAAAAAAGCAGTTTTCAGAATTGAAAATCTCTTTGCTTTTCTTTATAATGTAAATTCCAGGAAATGTGAAATTTGAAGCTTGGAGTCACCAAGTTAATTTAGATACACTTGAGATTTTTACTGGAAAACTTCATTCCCAATCGCAAAAATAAAGAATCTAACAATACTAAAAGAGCTTTTTTAAACTAACTTTTGCTGCTAAACTTAATAGTTAATCATAAATCAAAACCTATTTTTGTGCCTTACGTAGAAATACATAAAATCTAAACAATCGGCAACAATCTTGACTATTTCTTAAAGCGGTTTATAAGACCCACATATGAACCCCCTAAATGCGTTGGCGGTAGAAGCATATCCGATTTTACAGCCCTTTTATAGTAGCCTACTTTAGGATACAGTTAAAAGGTTTATAGCTCACCGTGAATTGTTTACTAAGAAAGCTGATGATAGATCCACAACAGTTCTTGTTATGGCATTCTTTGTAAAAGTTGTAAATATTTATCTTGTTTGAAGTCAACTATCAACAAAGGATTTTCGAACACAGAACAAGAGCTTAACTATTTTAGAACAAGATTGTAGAATAGTTGACTACAAGAAAAAGAAATCATAATATAAAAAACACATAAGACAAATTTTAATGAAAATGAATAAAAATAACTCATATATTTTATTCAAAAATGCTCTAATTAAAATAAATTTTTAGAGACTATTTGTGACGCATATTTACCATTTACCTAATATTAAGGTAGGGATAATGTATTTTAACCCTATATGAGCCCGTTTAAATTTCAGATCACATTTTAATTTATTGACATTTTATAAAATAAATATATCTTTTTTCATGAGATGGCGCATAAATATCAACTCTATGACATTACAAACACAACAAATACTAGTATTCATGACCGTTGCTAGGTTCATCAACCGAAATAGCAAAAGAATTGCTGTACCAACTGTTGGCAGTAAAACGACGCGAAACCATTTGATCCATTTGATATTATTTGTGCTTTTGTCAGTAATTACCAGACTATGTTTATGGATGCATGTATAAATTATGCCTTACACCAAGTGAAAATTGTTTTAAGGATTTTCACATATGAGCTATTATACACAGAAGTGCACATTTTATAGGCCGGTGTGACTTGAAAGTCGCAATGATTATAACGGAATAAAATTGTTTAAACACAAAAATTTATTTTCATTTGCATACACTGAAGTGACAAAAGTCATGGGATAGCAATATGCAAATATACAGATGGAAGTAGTATCGCAGCGAAAAAGTATAAATGCGCAGTTCGTTTTCCAGGACTTTCATTTGTGTTCAAGTTATTCATGTGAACAGGTTTTTCATGATTTATGGCGGCACGACGCGAATTAACAGACATTGAAAGTGGAATGTTAGTTGGAGCTAGACGCATGGGTCATTCCATTGCGGATATCGTTAGTGAATTCAACATTCCGAGATCCACAGTATCAGGAGTGTGCCGAGAGTATGAAATTTCAGGCATCCCATCCCATCA
>JAOUZG010030082.1:2830640-2843609 GCA_026289955.1 Argiope argentata
AGCAAAAAATCGCAAAAAAATTTGGTGAAATTCAACATCATTTGGCGATTTTTGCTTTAAAATCATTGTAAGAAATTTGGCTGTATTTCTACATTATTTGGTCATTTTTTGCTTTAAAATCATTTTAAGAGATTTAGCAGAATTTCGCATTATTTGAAGATATTTTGCGTTAAAATCACTAAGAAATTTGGCGGAATTTTTACATTATTTGATGATTTTTCGCTTTATAATCATTGTAAGAAATTTGGCGAAATTCTACATTATTTAGAAATTTTTCGCTTTAAAATCATTGTAAGAAATTTGGATGAATTTCTACATTATTTGGTGTTTTTCACTTTAAAATCATTGTAACAAATTTGGCTGAATTTCTACATTATTTGGTGGTTTTTTCGCTTTAAAATCATTGTAAGAAATTTGGCGGAATTTCTACATTATTTTTTTCGCTTTAAAATCATTGTAAAAAATTTGGAAGAATTCTGCATTATTTGACGATCTTTTGCTTTAAAATCACTGTAAGAAATGTGGTGGAATTTCTAAATTATTTGGTGATTTTTCGCTGGCGCCTTATTTATGCTTCACTCATTGTACAATAATTATTTTAATTTTAGCCAGTTCCATGACAACATGAAAATCTTATTATTGGTTAATTATGGTTATTTATAAAAGTCAATTTTATTATTATATAATAATATAAATGTTTGTACATCTATCTTATAAATTAAGCATAACTGCAACTTTAGTTTTTTATCCATCTCGTAAATTACACATATGTTAAACAAAGTCCATTTTTTGTTTTGACTTTCAATAATGGAAGAAATTAGATAATTGATGAAATAAAGAAACCTGGTTTGAACTTCAGAACCCTTCCTTCGAGTAAAGTGCTGTTAAAAATTCGGCAAAATTTATTTTTTAAAAGAATGGCCAAAATTCAATAAATATTTTGTGAAATTATTTATTTGGTATCATTAAAAATATTTTTTTAAATTTTAAGATGATATAAAATTGTCTTTTGTGAAAAATGTTTTCAGAATTAATATCTGGAAAATGGAAAAATTCTTTTTCATTTTTACTTAAAATTACAAAAATAAAAAAATGACCAGAGGGGATCATTCCCATCTTTGATGGTATAAACAGAGCATCCCAGCAAGACCGTATAAACTCAGCATAGCCAGATTCGTTGTTTAAAATACTTGTCTATGCCTATATGACAAGTCTCCTTTTTCTGTTAATCCTGTAATAAGTGTATTTTCATATGGAGGGGAGGTGCCACTAGAAAAAATCTTGTGTTCTTTTCCGAAAGTGTAAGATTTGGCGGTAGGGGAGAGATATTCATAATGTCATCACCATTGATGTGCTCACCGATCACCATATCATTCTAAATGAAGCTCTGACCACCGCCAATATAGGGATGAGATTCTGAGACCTATTATAGACCCTTACGCTGCAACAATTGGAAATGACTTCGTGTTAATTGACAAATATTGCAGGTCACATCGAGCTAACTTAAAGAATGATTTCCTTTTGGAGAATCATATAAATTGATTGGCCAGCTTGTTCTCCGGACATGAATCCAATTGAGCATGTTTGGTATATTTTAGGCAGATTGTCAATATTTGTCAATTAACATGAAGTCAATTGGAGATGACTTCATGTTAATTGACAAATATTGCAGGTCACATCGAGCTAACTTGAAGAATGATTTTCTTTTGGAGAATCATATAAATTTATTGGCCACCTTGTTCTCTGGACATGAATCCAATTGAGCATGTTTGGTATATATTAGGCAGATGAAGAGCTGGACGCCTCCCCCCCCCCTCACTCAATCTCTCTGAAAACTGGAAAGAGCTCATCTCGGGGAGAGGGATATAAAACTCCAGCCCCTCATTAATATCCTCATTGTCTGAAAAAATTAATTTTTAACATTGCTGACTGTCCTAGCAAACCTGCTAGAAGAATGGCAAGGATATTGGAGCAATGCTGACGCAGGCAGGAAAGTCTTCAATATTCTGCCTTCAGTCAATCTTTATCCCACAAACTGGATCAGAGAGGATATAATTTTCTTCTCAGAACACGGCCCTTTTCCTGCTTTCCTTAAAAGGTTCAACCTGTCTGAGAGTGACCAGTGCAGTTGTGGTGGGACTGGCACGGCACTTCACTATGCCACGGAATGTATTCTCAGAATCTCCTGGCATATGAAGAAACCTTCACCAACCCATGAACTGGAATGGCTGAGAAGAGTCGCCAGCAACCGTCTATCCAGGCAAAAAATTCATCACATAATTAAATTCATAAGTGGAAATAGAAATCTGTTCTCACCTTCCTATCCTCAACAAGTTTCATACTCAAAAAGACTGAGGATAAAAAAAAAGCAGTTTCCTATTATTCACTAACATCATTACTCATGTTAAATTTCAGCTAATAATAGAGTTAAACCATTTTTAAAAGAAGAAAACCTCTGTAAACTTTTCTCATTATCATCCCATTTTCTTGTAAATTCTGTAAATAGTTTTGTTTTTATTTTATATTTCTTACTGTATGTATCTTATTAATTAAAATAAAATTCCCGTAACATGCCCACCAAACCGTGAAGTGACCAGAATGGTCACAGATACGGGGGTATGAGACGGCGTTCTGTTCTGTCCTAGCAAACCATGCCCCCCTTCTAAAAAGGATTTTCCAAAAAACTTTTAAGGAAGCACATTGTATATTTGTTTCTCTCATATACACAAATTGGTTTTTTTCCCTTTTGCACCCAAATGCTCAATAAAACGCATTCTTTTCCTGCCAAGCAAATGTCATTTTGGTCTCATATAGCGTACTATGTATATCGATAATGTATCAATCATTCAAAGAAAATCGACCTACAACGTCGATAACCTTTAATTGTATTGATCAGTGTATTAAATGATTTATTCTCATGAACGCACAAAACTATGTTTTTTTAAATAAAAGCACATCATTCATATGCATTTCATTCATTATCCTATCTTATCTTATCTTAAATGTTAAACCATGACTAATGTATCAATACATTTTTGACAAAACCTTTGGTATTGAAAGATTTTTCAAAAATATTAAGTGCACATTTTTTTAAAAACGAAATTAACTCATTTCGAGAAATAATCATTAGCTGAAAACGGCATTATTTTTTATTATTCATCTAAATGATTTTTTATAGCCAAATATCCAGAATGAACAACTAGAAATTGATACATGACTACACTATTGAAAAAAGAGAGCATCTGTCATTCAGACATATCAAGTGAAAAATAAAGATTTATCGATTTTACTTTGATAAATATTTATTCAAATAGTACCCGCAGCATTATTAAGATTAAATTATTTTCTTTCCTTTTAAATTATTTTTTTGTTCATTAGTCCATTAAGGGTTAAGTGTTGCTATTCATTTTTCTAGTTCAGGAGACTTGCGTGTTTAGTAGATATTTAAGTCTTATTCATTTAGAATTAAATCTTTATTATTTTTAACTTTGTTTATTATTTAATCTCTAAATTACTTATCATATAAGTAGTGTAACATAAATCCTTATCTACTTTTTCCGATTCATTTTTGTATTGTCATGCTGACAATACCTGCAAGTATATTATATTAAAACAAATTACCCTAATATCGATTGTAAAAAAAATATCAGAAAACATATTTTAAAATATTGGTACATATTGTATAGTGTCATTATACGGTGAAAAACTTAACCAGAAGGTTATTTTATTAGGGAAATTTATCTCGTCCAATTATTGAGTTTTTGAGAGAACTTTTTTTCTAGTAAAAACAAAACACAAATTTTTCATTCCATAATTTTCATTTCTAATATTTCAAATAATCTCATTCATTTTATCAAATTCTGTAATAACGTAATGAATAACATCGTTATCGAAATTGAAATCTTGTGTATAAGTTTTAACTAGCAGTAAAAAACAAATGATATTCTTTCAGAAAATGCTAAATCAATGAAAAAAATTCTTTGTTATAATCATTTCGCAAAAATACTTCAACGAAAAATATTGTTTTGACTTTGTGCAGAACTTTGGATGCATTTAAGAGACTAGCTTTTACAGTCTCTTGATTCCAGATTTTCAGAATGAACTATATTTTATCGTTTGCTAAAATAACTGAAAATTGTTTATTTCAATACTCCATTCATTTTGCATAAATTCATTTTACAAGTATGTTATTCTTGAAAAGTGATAATGAATGTCAAAAGAAGACAATCTATCTGTGAAAAAAACAATCCATCAAAAAATTCTTCGTTTACATTATATGGAAGACAGAGTCAATGTGTTAAGTTTTCTTTTCGTTTATTTCGAAAATTCATATCTATTTATATTCATATTTAATCGTTTGCTAAAATATCTGAAAAAAATATTTATTTCTCACTTATATTTATTTTGCAGAAATTCTAAATATATTATTTTACGAGTATGTTGTTCTAGAACTGAAGTGATAGTAAATTTCAAAAGAAAACAATCTTTCTAGGAAAGAAAACAATCTATCAAAGAATTCTTCATTTATATTATATGAAAATCAGATTCAGTGGAGTTATATATTCTTTTCTTTTCGTTGATTTCGAAAATTCATATCTATTTATATTCATATAGAGTTGTTTGCTAAAATATCTGAAAAAACTGTTTATTTCTAATTTATATTTATTAGTCAGAAATTTTAAATATAATATTTTAATAGTATGTTATTATAGAACTGAAGTGATAATGAATTGCAAAACAAAACAATCTACAATCTATCTACGAAAGAAAAATTTCTATTGCATGAAGAACAGATTCAGTGGAGTTAAATATTCTTTCTTTTCGTTGATTTCGGAAATTCATATCCTATTACATTCATATTTAATCGTTTGCTAAAATATCTGAAAAAAAAATATTTATTTCTCATTTATATTTATTTGGCCGAATTTCAAATTGTATAATTTTAGAAGTACGTTAGAACTGATGTGATAATGAATTACAAAGAAGACAATCCATCAAAGAATCCTTCATTACATTATATAAAAGACAGCATCAATGGAATTAAATATTCTTTTCCTTCGTTTAGTGCTAAAATTCTTATCCATATGCATTCATATATGTTTTATCGTTTGCTAATTAACTGAAAAAATACTTATTTTTCGATTCCCTTCATTTTGCTGGACTTCGAGATATATAATTTTGCAAGTGCATTAGAACTTGACAAAAGAAGAGAATCTTCTAGGAGAGATAAAAATTCATAAAAAAATCCTTCATTTATATTATACGAAAAATTGTTCAATAGAGATATATGTTTTTTCTTTTATTTAGTGCAAAATTTTATATGCATATAGAGTCATATATATTTTATCGTTTGCTAAAATAGCAAAATATTTATCACTTCCATTCATTTCATTGAAATTCAAAATATATTCCTACGAGTACGTTAGAACTGATGTGATAATGAATTGAAAAGAAGACAGTTTTTCTAGAAAAAAAACCAGCACATCTAAAAATCTTTCATTTATTATATGAAAGATAAAGTTCATTAGTGTTAAATATTTTTTTCATATAGCGCAAAATTCGATATCCATATACATTCATATATATATTATTGTTTGCTAAAATAACTGAAAAATGCTTATTTCTCATTTTCCATTCAGTTTGAAAAAATTCGAAAAATATAAATTACGAGTACATTATTCTAGAAATAAAGTGATAATTTCAAAAGAAGATGTTTTTTTTTTCTAAAAAAGAAAAATAATTTCATCAAAGAATCTTTTATTTATATTATAGGAAAGACAGAGTCAATAGTATTTCCAATTAGTGTGAAAATTCATATCCGCATACATTCATATACCAAGACAGTTCAGTTTTAGAATTCTGAAAATTCGATTTTAAAATTAAACTCTTTCTATTCTAAGAAAGGTTACAAGGGTCAAATTTTGATTCAATTACTTTTCGATTAAATATTTATAATAATGAACGAAACGAAAAAATACTTTCGCAAACCACATCGGGAATTATTCAACCAAGTACAGCCCCGTGGCCCAGTTTCAGATTCAGAAGATATTCCAAGAGCATTGTCTCTTTCTCTTTATATATTTGGAATAAATCTAAAGTCGACAAAACGACTATCATCGATTAATTCTATAAACGAAGGTACTATATCAGACAAAAAAACTCCTCTTTGGATTATCTTGGAACTAATATTTTTTCATGCGATTTTTTTAATCTCGGTAATTTATGGACTGATTACCATACCATCCTGGACATTTTATATTTCGGGTACACTTGATATGTGTAGTCTTCTGGTAACAAAAGATCTTCTGTTCTACAGAAAAAATAAAATGACTGAACTGATCCGAAGCTTGAAGCAACTTGTGAAAGAGGCTGGTTCAAATACAAAGAGAGGAAAACATTATATTATTCATGTGCTTATATTTGTATCAGTGGTATATACTTCTTTGTACTTCATATATGTCTTTTTAGTTTTTCACGCTGAATTTTCATATCCAACCGAAGAAGATAATAGTGCATTGAGAAAGTTTCAAGATTTTCTTAAATTTTTCCATTGGATATCTTACGTTCTTTACATCTACATGGGCTCATTTATTCTTACAATTCTCTTTGCTTATTTATGTTTGATATCAAGCGAAACATTAAAGAAGATAAAACTAACTATACAGTCTATGCATATCCATAAAACATGTTACATACCAGAACTTAGAAAACAAAGAAGAGTATTTTGTTCAGTACAAAGGATATCATCGGAACTAAATGCAGTATTTACAGAAATAACTTTCATATGGCTGCTAAGAATTGGGTTCAGATGCTGTATTAGCGCATTTGACTTTGCCACCAAAGATAAATTCTCTTCTTACCAAGGAATGTTAATTCTTGATTTTGTATTTGACATTTCCCAGTTGGCAATAATATGCATATTTGCTGCACTAATTGGAGACGGTAAAACCGGTGTTCTTGAAATGCTTACTAATTTGGGTGAAATCAATGATCATCAGATGGATGATTGCGTCAAAGAAATACACTTTTTCGTTTCGATCGTAGGACACTCGCATATGTCAATAACGGCATGGAACATCTTTCCTGTGAATAAAGGCACTATTTTAACGATTTTGGGATTGATTGGTTCGTATTCCATAGTCATTTACCAATTGAGGCAGGAACCATAGTTTAGAAGTTTCGAATGATTAGAATTGTTCTGCGTTGTTGGAGCTTTGAGAATTCAGAAAAGTATTTTATTTATTGCAAAATGGTATTTGAAAGTAGATTCACAGAAATAAATTTCATATGGTTGTAGAAAATAGGATTGGGATGCTTTGCTGTATTAGTACATTTGGTCTGTCAGCAAAGACAAGCTCATTTCTTTTCAAGCTATCCTAATTCTCGGTTCAATATTTGGCATTTCCCAGTTTGCCATAATGTGCATACTTGCTGTACTAACTCTATGTAGTTGAAATCTGTAGATAGGACTTCTGACATGTGGTACGATGCGTTGATTTTGACATGTGAAACGCAGGAATAATTTAGAAGGATGCGTTTACATCATAAATCTCTATCCTTTCACTCTGCGCTTGGACTGATGGTGCAGTATCTTACAAAGCTTCGTTTGATTTATAAAATAGAAAAATGGAATAGGATCAAGAAATAAGAGAACATTTTAGAATGAAGTCTCTATGGACTAAATTAAGACAAAACTTTGGAAATTAATTAGAGTTAGAGTTATATATTCCTTTGATGCGTGTCTTTATATTGTGCTTTGATGCTATATCTTTGGAAGATTTATTATTACAGTCGTGGTAAGACACGCTGTTACTGAAAATATGTTCGACCTAACGGATTGTTTTACAAGTAATTGTATATCTTAATCAGCCATTAAAAATCCAAACAAGAATCAAGAAAATTTAACCCTTCATTGAGTAGCTACTCTTTCATAATTAGTTAGTTTAATTTCATAATTAGAATTAACTATTAGTCTTGCTTCTTGTGTCTAATATAAAAATTATGGGGCATTTTTTGGATTCAAGAAGAATAAATCTAACAAGTATACTTCATCAATTCACTCTTTTTTGCTAACATAAAAGAAATGAATTCATTTTCTGCAAAATGCAGAAAAATATATAGGAAAGGAAAAAAATTCAAAAATTACAGAAATAGTACCTTTTTTAGAATCGATAGTGTTAATGTAATTCAGTGATGTCACAGAAATTTCATCAATGTTTTCGATTCATTCGTTTAAAAAATGTATAAAAATACATATGATATAGAAGGGAATGAAAACTAGTAATTGCCATTAAATTCTTTTTGTAATTTTACTATATTGAGTAATTTTGATTAACTTAAAGTAAAATATTAAAATTTAATAAGCTACAAAAAAATTGCAATTTTATTTAACTTGATTTAATTTATATATTTGCTGCCGGAATTTTGATGGCACTTTTCAGTCACTATTTGATATACCAAAGCTTTAAAACTTATAAACTCCCATACTAAATATAACAACAATAACTTTAATGGTGGCATAATTACCAATTAATGTAATTAAATATTGAGTCTATACTAGTAGCAATACCTGATCATGTATTTAAACAATTGTTTAACTTTTGAAAGTCGTGTGTCTGAAATAAAGATTCTTATCAATGTACGTATAAAATTTTATCTAAGTATTTCTTTATGTTTCGTAATTATCGAGTTCAAATATATTTGAACAGTAAGACAGTCATCTGAATTTATTCCCTTCAAAATTTGACAGAAATCTGCATATTTGATTTAAATTACTTTACCAAATTTCCTTTGTCTGGTTTAAATCATTTTGGAATCATCATAATCATAGACAGGTAAACAGGCATAATGCTAAAAACGTATTTTTCGAACTCACGAAGGTGCGAAATATAAATATTCATCATAATCTCGATTTTTTTATTTTTTGAACAATTGTATTATTTTCTATATAATTCTGAAAGAAAAAAGTAAAAATGTATGGCTGGGATAAATATCCTTCGAAAAAAGGAACACTATTTCAAATAATAACCATCATAAAAATTGTTTCAAAAAAATTCTAAAATCCTCAAAAATATTTAGCAACATTTGGATAATTATAACAAAATAATTAATATATTTTATTGGAATTTAAATTTGTTCCTTTGGAAACGGCATGAGATCTATTTATGTGTCATGCTTAAAACAGAGAAAGATCGTTTATTTTGAAAATTCTTTATTGCATTTACATAGAGAAATGTTCTTTTTTATTGAAACGAGAAAAAAAAATATTCACAACCCCAACTTTCAGTTATGCTGTCAAATTTAATTAATTTCCTTACTGACAAGCTTATGGATTGATGATTGTGTGTGTTTGATGATTATATGCATTGAATTCCAATATGTTCCAATGATGAATAGCATCTCCATAATCCATCATGGCTCTTGACATATCACGTGATACATTACATTGGATATGAGATACATTTTTGCGAGTGTTAAAACAAATCTAAAAAACAAAAGAAAGCACAACAATCTATTTTTTAAGGCTTCCAGTAAAATATAGTTTTAAATATAATGAAATTAAATTAAATTACATAATCGTTTTATTTCAAAAGATTAAAAGAATTTCGTTGCCAATTTCATCATAAAAGAGATAAAATTACAGACTTTGAAATTTTGCAAAGTTTATATGCTTGCATCGTTCTTTTTAATTGAAGGCTTTTATAATCTACTTCCAACAGTAAGTTTAGTTCAGTTCATGGTAAGACTCAGAGGGGAAAAAATAATACTCTTTATTGATATTCTTTTCCCAATTTATCGCCTTAAAAATTCGCAAGAAGGAAGCAACAATCTTAAACTATTTCAAGAATGAACCCTACTAAAATTTTATATTTTACATTGGTTCATATTTGCTATTGGATGCTTTTGAATTTGAAACTTACTTCTAAAAACATTATATAAACATAAAAGAATTTTTATTTAAAAAATTTCTATTGTTCTGTTTTAACTTTCTATTATCTGTAACACTCTATAATAAAACTTGCATTTTGTAATTTAAAAAAATTCGTACTTTTATTTTGAAATAATTAATTTCCTGGCGAAGACATCAAAAAGAATTTTTGCAGAAGAATTGGTTAACTTATAATATTTTTAGAAATGTGAACAAAACTATGTTAATAATCAAACAACTAAATACATTTTTGGGAATTTTTTAGCTCAAAATTATAGTTATATAGTGTATGTGTGTGTTAATTAAAATTTAGTAGTTAATATTTTGTAAATAGAAAAATGAATTTATTTCATGAATAAAAAAATATTCAAATGAAATACACTGCTCAAAACAATTAGATGTACAAGCAAAAAATCAAGAAAATCGTGCGAGACAGCCACGTATTGGCATACAATGGGTAGTACACGCGTATCCAAGCGCAATACAGAGAAAAAAATAATAATGAATGTGAAATTAAGCTTTAATTCTTTGAAATTATGGAAAAAGCATGAAACGGTGATTTAGGGCAACAATTTGGTTACATGTAAACGATAAAAAAAGTCTCTGAATAGACATGATGCAGGAGTTTTAATAGGGCGTGTGGTCTCCTCGAACAGCTAAGACTGCTGCACACCTGTTTGTCATGGATGTGATGAGGTTATCGATCAGACTTTGGGGAATACTGTTCCATTCCCCAAGAAGTACAATCTCCAAGCTTGGTACAATCACAGGCGGCATTGGCCGCGCAGCAACGCGTTGTGCGAGCATGCCCCAAACATGCTCGATTGGATTCAGGCCAGGACATCACGCTGGCCATTCCATACGCTGTATTGTTTCAGTTTAAAGCATGTTCTCCACCAGACGAGCTCTATGCGGTCGGGCATTATCATTCTGGAAAATAAAGGAATCGCCAATGGCTCCAGCGTAAGGGATGACATGAGATCGTAGTATCTCGTCTGCATACCTGCAGCCCGTCAAAGTGCCATTCCGAATGATATGCAGGTCCGTACGTCCGCCTATGCTGATTCCACCCCATACCATCCAACCAGCTCGTCTGTGCTGTGACCTTTCACGAACGAATACGGGGTTATTTCGAGTGCCCCTCTACCGCCATAACAGAACACGTCGAATGTCAAACTCCAGACTGAATCGGGACTCGTCTGTAAACTGCACTTCGGTCCAATCATGTTGCTGCCAATCTCGATTTTCAGCAGCCCATCTTCTTTGGGCTGCACGGTGGCGTGGGGTCAACGGAATGCAGACCATTGTCCTACGTGCATAGAGCCCTCCCCCCATGAAGCCTATTACGTACTGTTTAGCTGGACACCCTTCGTCCTGTTGCCAAGAACAACTGTCTTTGCAGCTGAGTAGCATTCTCTATTCTGTTTCGACGGGCTATTAACCGTATATACCGGTCATCAGTTGCTGTAGTGTCGCGTGGTCGACCTTGCCCTGGCCGACGTCTAACATTTCCTCTTTCATGGAATCGATTCCACAGCTTGCAACAACACTTCTGGCGACTCCAACAGCGTCCGAGACACTCCGTTATGTTTGAACTGATTACAGTCGGTCTATGACATGCCATGCCATGGATTCCGGTAAATCACGTAGTTCAGACATTCTCATAGGCTTGTATCAAAAACAGAAAGACTGCGCAATCAAATTTCACAGTTACGGCAATAAAACAGACATTTCTGCAGCATCCCGATTTATGGCCTCATCTCCTTTTTCTGGTTTTTGACGTCATGAACTTTGATTTGCATATAAAGTTTCCTTCTTCCGTTTCCTGGCAGTCTGCCATTTATGTATGATTCATTTTATGTTACTTATTGGTAGACATGTTTGCGTAATTCTGTTAAAACCATGTGCTCCCCTAATTGGTTTGAGCAGCATAATAAAAGAAAATTGAACGTTTTCATAATATCAGTTTAAAACATTACAATTAGTTCTTTCATAAATATGATAAAACCCTGTTTTGATGCGTTTCATTATTTATCGCTGAAGATTGTTATTATTTATTATTTTTACAAATTGCTTAAAAATTGTATTGGAATTTTTTATTTTCAAATTTTATTTAATGTGTATATATTTAGAGATAATCATTTTTACCACATATAATTACGTGGCCTTACAGAGATGAAATTTCCGGAGTTTTTATGTGAGTATATAAATTTAACTTATATCAGAGTTATTTGAAGAAATAAATTTACGGTTCAAGATCTCATAGTTAAATTATTCTACAAATATTAAGGTATAAATCCATAATTTAAGGCCAAAATTTCATGGAATTAATCTTCAAACCTAGAGATATTCTGTTCTATATCCAATATTTTCCCATTAGTCATCTACATCCTTATTTCAAATGTGGAATGGAATGTTCATAAAAATTAAAATAGAGAAACTTAATGAAAGAAATCAAGGCATTTTTATTTATTTATTTGCCTGAGAATTCAGAAAATTCTTACAAGAGACATTCTTAATCCAAAGAATGCTGCAGTAAACTGAAGTCGAGATTTAAAAAAAGAACATTTGTTTGGAGTGAGGCTATAAGACATTAAGCGCAAAGTTTCATGACAAAAGAAAAAAGCCGACAAAAGAAAAACACGGAACTCTTGGTGATAAATGGAAAGCAATTTTAGTGAAATTCCTTTGAAAAGAGAAGACATTTACGTGCGAGATTTTACTTGGGCATGAAGTTTCGCCTTTAGAGCATGTGTTGGAGAGTTTGTGTATGCCTAAACAGATGCGTGACTGCCTTGCAGATGAAGAATGTTTTGCACACTCTTCTTTTCTGCAGACACTCCTCCGATGATAAATCTATGGCTGAATAATTCTTTTATGTGTGCATTATATGCATCAAGGTCTTGAGATGCTATGTATATATAAGCTTGGAATATGTTGATCATAATGAATATTTTTAGTTGATAATGGTATCTTTCATGACCTTTTTATTCTAAGCCTATAGGACCTTTAAATATTGGGTCGTTCAAAAAGTAATTTCG
>JAOUZG010030082.1:2847017-2874214 GCA_026289955.1 Argiope argentata
GGCTGGTTTATTATGGTTTATTATGTATCTTAATATGGCTTTGTGATTGCTATCCAAAAAGAATCTCCTTTATCAAATACTATAACAACTCAGATGACAATAAATATAAATAAATTTTATATTCTAATTGTGAAACCCCACAAAAAACAAAGCATTTTCATTCAATTTTCAATCGTATGAAACTTTGTTATAAAAAGTATTTGTCTAGAAATTGATGCTTTGTATTTGGAAGTATTTGATGCCTTATTTAAAGTAATAAAAACTTAAATATTGGGGTATGCATCATACACACGCCTAGTGTGACAATATTAATTTCATCTACTTGGATAAAGTTATAATTGTTTCAACTTAGAGTAAATTTTAAAAGTTAAATATTCATCAATTTTTAAGCAAAAGCAAAGTATGACATTTGTTTCCGTCTAATCCTTTATATTTTTTCTTCTTGTATCTTGTCTGACTATCGAAATAGCATTTTGTTCTTTTTGCCTTAGAGGAGTCAAATTCCATCACCATTTCTAAAGATAATTCAAAAACCAGGTTATTCATTTAACAGTTAATAATGATTTAAGTAAAGAATAAACCCTATTTTAATATTATTTTAACATTTTTAATATTTGTTTTAGTAAAGACTACATTTTTATGCAATATTTCCTTTTATCATTTATAAAGTGTTTAACAAAGTTTAGAAACTTTTTGAATTGCTGAAGTACCCACAGAATTTTTCTATGGATAAATAAACTTATTTCTATAACAACGGGAATATCCGACATATTTATTGAAGGAACATATAAACCCATTAGGAATTTTTTGTAATTCTTATTCTTTTGTATTAGTTGAAGAAAGCTTAGTAGTTACTCGATCAAAAATATCGATGAATGGGACAATTAGGCAATTATCTTTTCACTCTTTAAATTACACTGTTAATCGATGTATTAGAAATTTATATTTACAATATTGTAGCGCACAACTACTCATTTATGTTCTTGATCATGTGATCCCTTTTTACCACTAAATTCAAAAGTGTTTCCCCAAAATATCCAAACCTATCATTAAAGAGCAGGGCTCGATATATGATGATATATATGGAAAAAAGTATAACCGAACTTTTATTTTTCCTTATTCTTTTCCTTTGAATGTCAGTTACCTTATTATTCTTATCCTTATTGTTTTCCTTTTAAGAGTATATGCAATTATATTATGGGCTATAGCCCATTCGTGTATATAAGTACTATTTTCAAATTAATGATACGTTCTGTTTCGATAATATGCAGTATTTTTATTTATATTTAAGAAATATTTAAGACATTTCATAAAATGTAATTAGAGATTAATACAAGAACGTAAGTTGATACAAACATACTGTACGCTTTGAGGAAAATTCTTTAATATATCATCGATTTATTATAGATTTTTTTAGCTTTTAAAGGAAATCTAAACAAGTAATATAAAAAACAATTTTTTTTAATTAGTTCCTGCTTAGGTTAACAAAGAAAATTTTTATCTTACTTACTTTTTTAAATGCTCTTAGGGGAACGTCTCCACAAAAACCTTTTTAATTTTTTGAAAGCAATCGGTTTTTATCATTTTATTTAACACTTGAATTTGTTGTAATTTTATTCAACAATTGAATACATTGGATATGCTATATTTTAATCAGTTTCTGCTTAAATAATATTTACATAAACATGACTTTATTTTTTAATCATACGACTGGTGCAGTATGGCCTAATACTGGCTCTTGCGCCACTAGCCCCCACTATCCATCCACCCATCCTTACTTACTTTTTATTAAATAATTACAATTGTATAAATAGGACAGAATTACAATATTAAGCAGCAAAATAGAGGGCGAATTTCCATTCTCCTTTCTTTGAATGGTTTTCGAATATAGCAGCGCAAGGGATACGATTCCAACGCCATACCAACCGGGCTATACCGGCATGATAATTTTAATTACTATAAATAATTCACCAAAAAATTATACTAGTATTGAATTTTCTAATGCCAATTGAGGATTTAATGTCAATTTTGGCAATGCAAAATGCGTTATTTTATTGCACCAGTCAGGGTAACGCAATACCGATTAGAAATTTCTAATTTCTTTTATTCTGCATTATTTTAATTCGAAAGCACTTCAAAATGAATCGGAAAAAGTGATCGATTAAAAATTTTAAATTTTAAATTCCTCAAACACTATGAAAATAAACAGAATTGTTTAAAATAATCGGATGTAAACATAATTAACCTAATCTCATTTGTGTACGGAAAAAAAATGATTTTGCTACTTATTTGGCGGCGCTAAAATAAAGATTTTTGGTGAGAAAGATAGGTTTTAATTAATTAAGAAAAGGTTTAATGAATTAATATTTGAAAAAATTGCATTAACAACAAGTATTATCCACTACAAGTTTTAAAAAATTTACCTCAACTTGAGTGAATGAATATAAAGTGTTTTATTAACAAATGAAAATTTTAACCAGATATATAGGGAGAGTGTGAGCTGATAGCTAAAATTGAAAAACAAATGAACATTAGATAAATGTTTTGCTACCTTTATTTATTTACTAGCCCATTTGATTTATTATTGTTACAATTTAGGGTAAATTTCTGAAAATTATATAAAGATAGATTCATCATTTTTGAAGCAGGGCTATTGAAGCATGAACCTCTACTTTTCCGACCAATGTTCCGAATATCTTTCAATTTTGTGTGTGTGTGTGACTTTTCTTCGACTATCAAAACATCAATTTGTTGTTTCTCGCTATGGTTGTGTCATATTCTATAACCACTGCTTTGAGAATTTCCACTGCTGAGTTGAATTGCAATCAAATTACAAGGGCGAAACTTGATACTCTCGATTAACCGAACAAAAAAAATTTTAAGCATCAAACATCATTTTAACTGTGTTATTCTTTTAACCGTTTACTTCATCTTTCAATTTTGTGTACGAATCTTCCTCACGAAGTCAAATCCCATTTCATCATTCATACCATAAATCCTATACAAAACCGAGGTTTTACTCAGCAATTTTTTTTTTCATTTAAATGATAAATAAAATCCTATCGTTTAAAGTTATAAATCAAATCTAGTTGAACTGCAAACGGGGAATCAAACGGGAGAAAAATGCACTGGCATTGGAAACGCTAACCACTACTCCATCTATGATAGGTTTATGCAAGTCATGTAAAGCCACCTGTTGATATTTCGTTTCAAAAAATTGATTTTATTTTGTGAATGTTTCAGTGAAAAATCAATAAAAGATTTCTTAGGAAAGACACCTATATATGTTTAGATTCATGCCCATAGATGGCGCTTCTGTAACAAGATAAATACTTTTTTCGTTTTTTTTTAATGTTTAATTGAAGAAGATTCTGTATTCGAGAAGTGGCACCCTATACAATTGTACTAACCTGTAATAGTCAGCTGGAGAGGAAACAAAATGTACACAAAATAAAATGGTTTTCACCAGCCAGAGTTTTTATTTGAGGAAAAACTGCAATATAGATAAACTTAAAAAGACAAAACTTTTACATATAAAACCGTTTCCTACATACACGAATATATATATATATATATATATATATATAATATAAAATACAAATACAAGAATTGCTTGTTTAAAGGTATAAGATAGATAAAAATATTTGAAATCAGGGAAAACAAATATTTTATGAGAGCAAGGGTCTCCAAAAAAGGTTGAACTTTTTAGTAATTCGGTAGCTTTGAAAATGTTAATAAATTATTAATAATTAATTTTACAACATAATTTTAAGATCAATTTATCATTATTGATAGCAATAGTACTATGTCAAATAGTTAACGTTTGAAACAAAGTAAGAATAAATGTTTCAAACGTCGTCAAAGGTTGCGATGAAACAATTTTTTTATTTCAGTTTTTGAATCTCAAAATATAACGAAATATCTTCATAAGGGAATTATTTTTAATTAATGTATTTTTTTAAATCAATTTCCATTTCATGTAATAAAGTAAATCCATTTTTTAAAATCGATCCCAATCCAAAAATGCATTAATATGCCAGAACTAGAAAAAAATATACCTTTAAATGCAGGTTAAATATCTGAAAAAGGAAAAAAAGTTTCATTTATTTCTTTTGTATTAATGATATTTCTGTCAATATTATGGGAGTAGTTTAATACGAAGTAGATATTCTGACTTCTAAATGTCAAAGATAAATATTTAAATATAATAATGATATATTATTAATATTCAATTCTGGTTTCCTTTGAAAAATGGAAACATTTTTTTAGCACGACAAACAATGTAAATATTTAATCAGACGATACATGATGCACTTTAATTAATTATTTAAATGACATTTATTATTTTTACCAACGAATTATGCACGGAAACAGGAAATAAATGTAATATCAATGAAATGTCAACAAAGATATTAATTATACAACTGAAAACGTTCCATCATGCATTTTGTTTTTTTTGAAAATTCTTTTTTGTTCGATTAACTATAAATTCAACTAACATAAACCAATAAATATCTGACCAAATGTTTTGGTTATTGAAAAGACGATTTATTAGTAACATGGAAATGTGTAAAAAAATAACCCTGAAAATATGAATGTTTTTGATTGGAAAATAGCGTGACTTTTTACACATATTATTGATTCTTTTCAATCGAAAACAATACTTAACACTCATTGGTTTTCTTTAATAGATGTAATCAAAATGGAAAAATATAGCTTGCTTGTAAACCCTGTAGAATGTTTCTGAAAATTCGATAATAACTCTTAGTTACACTTCGCTGTCACATTTTGTTTTAAATATGACAGCTTCCTGTCGTATTAGAAAAATAAAATCAATCCGAGAAATGTTAAAACATGAAAGATTCTTACATATTATTCTGATAAAAAATATATTTAACCAACTAAAGGCATTTTAATTCATTTCATAGATTAATGGAATTAAAGAGTAAATTTAACATAAATATATTAATATTATATATACATTAAGGATTAAAAGAAAATGTACTTAAATTAAGGATTAGAAAAAATAAACTATAAAGCTGTAAATAAATTTAATGATTAATGTTATGATTCCGTCATACGAATTTTGAAGAATTTTTAATCATTGTGCTAACGTAATTTTTTGTTTTTATAAATTTCAGTTTTTCAATTCCTACTATTAATTCACCCTCTTCTCATGTATATTTTTATATAACTTGTTCAAACTTCCAATCGTTAATAAAATACTTTTTATAAATTCACTCAGTTTCAAGTACATAACTTTAAACTTACGTTAGATGACACTTGATATTCATGCCGTTATATTAAATATTAATTCATTAATTAAATTTTATCTATTTTTATTACTTTAAGTAGAGTTTTAGCAATTTGTAATAAAAAATTGAAATGAACAGACAGTAGATCGATTGGTAAAATGCAAGGATTTAATTTTTTCCGCATTTGCTCGCATTTTACATTTGAAGGTGAAGAAATAGGAGGGTAAATTAATAATTTTTTGATAACTTTTTGCTTTAATTATACGTTTTATCTAAATGATTTGAGAGAGTGAATTAGCAGTTGTGGCTTAGTGGTTAGAAAGAAGGATTTTTCTCCAAAAATAAAAGTGAAGAAATTTTAAACTTTTTGTACAATTTCAATTCCTCTCCTTAAAATCTTTATCATCGATTGTTGGTCACTTCTCCAACCAAAGCTTAAGATTGAGCTACGTGTCGAGAAAGAAAATCGAGAAGTATAATGGAAAATTGCAAGGAAATTCGCTTTCTATTTTCTCACTTAATGTTATGATTCTATCATATGTATATAGATATTTATATTAATTGTAATTATTTAATTAAAAAGTAACTAAAATAAAAAAAATCTTTGTTGACCATAGTAGAAATTGACATTAAAAAAATCATATTACTTGTTATCAGAAATTACTTCTAAATTTTTTCATCTAATTTTTTGTTTCTATAAATTCAACAACTATTTATTAATAATTGATTTTTTGAAGAATTATCTTCAGTAACAGTTTCGAGTCCAATTCTTGTGGAAATCATTAATTTTTTGCTAAATTATTTATATTTATAGTAATTATTTATTAAAAAGTAACTAAAATAATTTTTTGGTGTTGACCTAAGTAGGAATTGACTTTAAAATATTATATTACTATTTAATACTTAAGTTATTATTCTAGACCCTACGATATCGTAAAATTAATTTGTTCTTTAATTCACCATCAGAATGAGCCATGCATAAGCATCTAAGTTAAATTACATTTGTAGATTAACTGATAATTGAATTTTTAAAAAAAATTAAATTAAATTTTCAATGGTGAACCTTAGATATCAAATCAATAAAGATTGCAAAGGGAAGTAATATTGATTTCAAACAACATGTTTGTTACAGATATGAATGAAATCAAATCAACTATAAGTGCACAAAAAGTTATTTTAAACATTACTTTATTAATCCATGAAATTTAACGAAAATAATTATTTTACTTAATAACAATTATTATTAATGAAAAATTAGAGTTCTAATTATTTTTATCACATTTATTTTTCAAATTTCATTGATACCATCGGTTTGCATTATTATTTATTATTAGACATTGGAATTAATTATTAGATTGTTTTCAACTCTTCATGCAATTATTTTTATAATTTCTAGATTTATGATAATACCGGCTGTGCAAAAAGTTCCCGTACTCCAAATTTAAAAAATCATTGTCCATAATTTTTTTTCAAGTATATTACATTTTGCCAAACGAGGAATGAAACCATAGACATGCTTGAAGCCTTTTTCTTCAATCGACTTATCTCAAAAAATCTTTGGCCACCTCGATCCCCTGATCTGACCATCCCGGACTTTTTTCTGTGGGAATATTTAAAGGACAAAATTTATGAAAGTGATCCTCAAACAATAGATGATTTGAAAATCGCAATTACCCAAAGGATACAAGAAATCACTCCTAGCATGTTAAAAAGTGGTTTCGAAAATTCATGCGCAAACGAGTTCAGCTTTGTCTCCAAGAAAGGGGTGGACATTTTGAACATTTATTATAAATGTAAGTTCAATATTTTTTCCTTAGTTATGCTAAAAGTGCTTTTTGTCATTGGCATAAAAATAATTCTTTTTCAACGTATTGTTTTTGTAAAATAAATTCACAAATCATCAATACGGGAACTTTTTGGACACCCTGTACTTTATGTTCCATTTTTTTCACCTTTTAAATTACACATTTTGTTGAAATTATTTCCAAATTTCCAAATTACTTGACAAAATGTCTCTGTATCTTTTACGACGTTTGTAAACCACATTAGTATAAATAGCGGGATTTTTATAGATTGTTAGCATTTACATATTAATTTTTCATCCATTTTATTGTGTTATAATGCTATCTAAAATCACAAAATCCCTTTTCAAAATAAACAGCCATAACCGTTTCCATTAAGTCCTTTCAATTTCAGCAATTTCTCTGAATCATAACATTATCACTTAAAATATGAGTTAAATTGTATCAACTAGCAAAATGTAACTACCACAAATCCATAACAGTGTTTAATGTTATATATCATCCATAGATTTATCATGAAGTAATTACACTTTGTAAAAATAACATGGTTATTGTATATCCTATTGTTTATTCTTATACTATGAAACTCTAACAAAGGAACAAATAAATATATTTAACCTAATTTCCCTCACGCAAATCCATCGCATTATTTACCCTTTTTGTATCCAAAGGCGTTAAATGCATTTGTAATGATTTTACGTCTCATCTTTTCTCATATTTCATTTGTCTCCTTTCGAAGAAATTGCGTGAGAAGCAAATGAAACAAAAAACGATAAGATGGACACGTGACTCACAAAAGAAAATTATTCACGTGATCAAGAGCCATTTGCCATATCGATATCTTATGCAATTATAATGAGATTGACAAAATGCTGCCTGTTAATTATTTTCTGAGTTATTTTCTGCTACAGTATTATTCTGTTGCGCAAGGAAAATCATCACATTATTTGCACAGTAAAGTGGAATACGAAATTCATCAAGCGTTTTAGCCAGTATCATTAGATTACAATTGCTTTAGATGCATTTGAAGCTTTATTGCAACAAGTATTGGACGAATTATTACAAGTTTTTAAAAGAATGAATGAATTAATACCAATTTTCCTTTAGAGAACATATTTGTTTTGATCTTAACTTTATGAAAGTGAAAGAGAAAACAAAATGGCAGAAAAAAATAAGTAATTGGTCAAAGTGGAATGAAAAGTAAGTTTTTCATCTTCAGATTACAGCTACGTAGATTATTTTCATCAGTTGTTATAAATTAATTATCTTCAGTATTCTCAATTCCCAAAAGAATATAATCTTACTCCATCACAAGAAATAAACTATTGTAAATATTGTAATAAATAATTGTAGGAATTCTTGGGGACAGATTCTCTAGAATAACTTTTATGAATTCGGAATTAAAGAGAAAACAAAAAGAATCTTTTAGAAAGATGAAATGAAACTATCATTTTTAAACTGCAATAAAGAATTCATCTAAGTGAAATAATATTGCAATCGACATTTTGTTGATGTTAGAAATTTTTTACCTTAATCAATGAGTCAAGATAAATGATTATGAATTTTTGGAATGAAATCAGTAGAATACAAATTGCATATATAGTTGTGAAAAATAAATATTTGCATCTTCAGATATGAGAAAATTCATTGAATAAATATGGAAATAATGCTCTTCGCAAATCATTGGTATTCTTCAAAAATCGTATCTTATCCCATCAAACAAAATAAGAATTTAAAAATTCTTGGAAATGAATCTACAAAAATAAGAACATTCTTTCGAAAGGAAAAATTATCTTGATACATTTAAACGTTTTGTTTGAGGTATAAAATTCAGTATTGGATATTAAGAATAAGAGAAAAAGCTATTTATCATTTTTATTGTATGAAGATTATGACGAAAGCAGAAGAATAATGTGGAGATATTTGAAACTCTTCCATGAATATTAATTCATACAAATATGCCATACTAACTCTTATAGAAATATATTCTATCGTACGAAATTTTATAACTTTGTGAAAATACTAAAAAAGTACAGAAATGTACAATAGAAGGCCAATTGAAAATGATATAGACAATATAAAAATTAGTATCGCATTGGTTTGTTTGATTTTCTAACATTAGTATACAAAAATTAAATCTTGTAATAAAACTCTGCAACGACCTACAAAATTTGTTGTTCCAAAATTATCTTAATCATTAATTGTATAGTTTTGAATAACTCTAAAAACTGCATATGTTATAGATCTCAATAAGGATTCCTTTCATTTTTTAGCTAAGCACGAGGATAACCAAAATAATCATTTTTAAAAGACATATTTCAAGCAAAATCATTCCGAGTCAATGAAAAGTCATTTCTTCTGAAGTCCAATAAACCATCGATTGGAATTTAAGAAATTGATGAACTTTTAAGTTATGAAAGAAGATCACTTCCTTTTCAAAACTTTTCGACAAATGGAGATAAAGATGCAGTCCGAAATAAACAAAGAAATTGCTAAAAAATTACCAAAACCTATTAGGTACTTAATGGGCACTTTTGGCTTGGAGTTAAAATCATCTATTACACGCACGAGCAACAGATGCAACTTGATGAAATACTCTTGGATAAAAACAAAAATTATCGCTTCGCATTTCTTTCTGCTTTTTTCTGTAATATTTGGCATTTTTGCTGATAAGCATTTAACATTTTACATCTCTGGAAACCTGGATTTGGTAATATATCTCATCGCAGTCAACATCCTGTATTGCCGAAGGAAAAATATACAACGTTATATAAAGAATTTACTTAATATTCCTCCAGAATTGCTACCTCAACAGAAGCCTAAATTTACTAATGTATGTCTACTGATGGCAATTGGAGGTGTTTTTGCTGTCATATATTCAACAGTGTCGATCGTGGTGATAATCAAAAAGAAAATGCACCCATCAGCAAATGATGATATGAATACAACCACGTTAATTCTAAATATTTTCCAATGGCTTTTCTATGCTATTCATGCTTATATCGGAATTCCCATGCAAGCGTGTCTATTTGCCTTTTTATGCTTGTTGATACACGAAAGATTGCGGGCCATTAACTTCTCACTTGAAGATATGGTTCAAAAAAGAGCAATTCCGATTAGCCAAATACGCCAACTTAGGGCAATATTCTGCGATCTGCAGAAAACATCCTCTGAAGTCGATGTCGTTTTCAGAGAAATAAATTTCATTTGGTTAATCAAGATAATTATACGATGTTGTATGAGTTTCTATGACATACTAACGATGGCATGGTCTGAAGGGTTTGTGTCAGAACAAATTATCGTTCTTTTCGACGTGATGTTCGACATTGCCCATTTGGCAGTGTTGTGCATAACGGCTGGCAAGATAGTAGACAGTAAAATAGATGTTTTACAGTCAATCACCTGCATGGGAAAAGAGTGCGTTTCTGTCATGGACGATTTGGGACATGAAATTCAGTTCTTTATGTCAGCTGTTGGACATTCCAAAATGGCAATGACCGCTGCAAATATATTTCCTCTTAATAGAAACCTGGCTGTAACCTTATTAGGTGTTATTGGATCCTACTCTGTGGTTATTTACCAGATAAGTAATTAGAAATGAAAGAATTTTAGAATGTGAAAGGAAGTTTAAATATTGCTTTGAAATTTTCTAAAATAATCTAGTTCTAATTAGTTTAGTTTTCAACAAATACTTAGAAAATAGAATGATGAATTCATACCGTAGGTATCACTGTGTTGTTCTTTATGTAAATATGTTTATAATAAAGAATTTAAGGCACTATATTGAAAAGATTTTATTATAAATCAACTTTTTTATGCAATGGGGAAACTTGAATCGATATTATTTTGCTTTGGTATTAATTGTAGTTCCTCTTCTTGCTTTCTTTTCAATTCCTACTATTATTTCGCATTCTCCGTATGTATATCTTCATCAAATTTTCAATCGTTAATAAAAAAAACACTTTTTATTCATCCACTCAAGTTCAACTGCCTTTTTTTTTATTTTTAGGGGATGGCACTTGATGTTAATGCAGTTTTTTAAAATATTATTTCATTAATTAAATTTAATAATTTTTAATACTTTAAATAGAGTTTTAGTAGTTTGTAATAAAAATGTAAATCCACAGCCAGTAGATCAATTGGTAAAATTGAAGTATTTCATTATTTTTGACGTAAAGGTGAAGAATTCAAGCTCAGTATTTGCGAAAATCGATAATTTTTTCATAAAGTTTTGAAAACTTTTCATTTAAAAATGTGTTTTATCCAAATGAATTATTTTCCAGAATGAATTAGCAGTTGTAGCACAGCGGCTAGAATGAAGGTTTTTCCCAAAAATAAGAAAGAATGTGAAAAAAATTGATGTTTTAGGTTCAATTCCTATTTCTCTCTTTAAATTCTTTGTCATAAATTGCTGGTTCCTTTTCCTGCCTAACCTTAAGATTGAGTTACGCGTCGAGAAGAAGAATGGAAAATTGAAAGGAAATTAGCTTTGTTTTTTACAACTTAATATTGTGATTCTGACATATGTATATGCATATTTATATTAATTGTAATTATTTAATAAAAAGTAACTAAAATAAAATGTTTCTAAAATTTCATTTTAATTCATTACCTACTTGTTAAGTAGGAACTGACTCATTAAAAAAAATATATTTCTTGTTATTTTCATTGTAGGAAGGATTTTGTTACTTTTTAACTAATAAACATAATTTGATCAGAAATTTCTTCTAAATTTTTACATCTAGTTCTTTGTTACAGTTAATTTAGTGATTTTTAATTAATAATTAATTTTTCTGAAAAATTATTTTTAAAAGCATTTTTTTTTCTAATTTAAATTTACTGAACATGTTTGTAACATTTATATAATTCATTGTATACATTATTTTTATTATATATATTATTTTTTGAGTCATATCTATTTTTGAAAAATAGAATGTCCTTATAGTCCTTGTCAAAAATGTTTTAATATTTTTTTAAAAAAAATTTGCATTTTTTTTAGTTTTCTAGTCTAATCTAATTTGTCTTTAGTTTCCTTTTGATTTTGAGAATTGTCAAGTTTAATTTCTGAGTTTAAATAAAGCCCAATTTTATAAAGGCTGCTATTAATAATTATTAATCAAATTAAAATTCGATCATGTTCACCATTACGACTTTATTCTCCGTGTTTATGCAATTCAATTCTATGGTAATGGGTTTAATAACTGAAAATTTAAAAAAAAACTATTTCTGTACATTACCTGAGACCATTTAACATGCTCCAAAAGATACGCGTATTACAGAATAAGAAACGATGATTTAAACTAATGTTCTATTTGGAAATAAATGCCTATTTCTGATTACGTAGGTTTTCATATTGGCTTACAATTAATAACTATTATATTTATAATATGACATTAGGATTTATTTCTATATTTCATCAATAAAATGTTTTCTATTTTTATGAAGATATGTTTAAATTATCAGGAATATGTAAGGAGATTTAAAAATTATTTACTAATTAGAGATATACGACAATTTTTTTATAAATCGTTTGTTTTAAAAATTAGACTAAACTCTTAATTAACTTACACCTTTAACTTAATATAAATTTTTATATTTCCGTACAATTCTTGCAATATTTAGGAAATATTTATGCAATAACTTATTTAAAAATAAATAGAATAATCTGTACTATATAACTGCTAAACCTACAATGATTTGTTGAAAATATTTAAAGGGATATTATGTTTCTATATTTTGCTTATACTAAGCAAATAACCTCTTTAATCCAATAAAACTTTAAATATGTTTTTATAATAGTTAATCTCAAATTTTATATCTAATTATTAAATTGATAGAAGTATATATACTCCAATTTTTTATTCGAAATAAAAACTTTTTGCATCGTAGTATTTACAATATCAAATGTTTTAAAAAATCCAGACGCTCAAAATAAATTTCATGAATCAAACTGGTTTATTTTAAATTACATCAGAGAATCAATCCTCGTCAATTCGAATGAAACAGAAAACCAATAAATAACGAAATATATCTAGTCTTTTTAAAAATATTTGACAGCAAAAAAAATCTGCCCAAAGCTTTGAATATCATTTTACAAATGTTCCCTCTTATTTCGGTTGAATTATTTATTTCCTCATGTTTTAAACAACGAGCAGAATCGGATTGGTAGTTTTACACTGAAATGCTCAACCGCATACATATTCAAGCTTGCCATCCGCATAAAGAAAAATGTTGATGTTAAATATGGAGTGAAATATTTTTACACATATAAGCTTATTTTGAAGTTTCGAAAAGCAAAACAATTGTATCAATTTTATCGTTTGTAGTTTTATCAATGGAAATTTTTGAATAAAAAGTAGTAGTTTTTATTTATGTGTTATTATGATTTGCAAATGAAAAATGCAAACGATTTATACAAGATTACATAGATCAACGAAATTACATTTGTATAGATAATGAAAGAGTTAACTATTTTTTGTAAATATATAAACTATTTTGTAACAAAGAATTCCATACGTTTTATTATTATTAAGTAAAAAGAATTATGGAATTTATCGAAAAAAAGATGCTAGTTTTACATTGCTTTTATTAATTAGATGTGCAGACGATAAAAATCAACCACTAATAAATACTTATATGTGGATTTGCATCTTATTAGGTTCAGGAAATATTAAATTTTTTTAAACATTAAGCGATGTAATTTAGTGTTTTTATTCAGTAAGTTTGATAAAAATGATATATTTTTTTTATTCTACTGCATATAAATATATTATCAAAATGGGTTATTTTGTGACAGGTTCTTAATTTCAAAAGACATTTTTGTTTAAGAGTATATTAGGTATCTAATCTGTGAAAAATTTTCAAAATTAAACTGATCTATTTTATTTTTTTACTATACACTAATTTTCACCAACAATTCATTTAATTAATTTGTTATGTACTTTTGTTAGTAACTTAAAAGGATTCTTGGTTTGGTATCTTTATTTGTATTAAAAATTTAAATACGTAACTAAAGTTTTGTAAAGTTTATGTCATAATATTAACCTTACAGGGCATTGTGTAGTCATTTGTCTACAAGTTTTTATTTTCATTTATTAATTTCACATGACTGTTATAAAATACTACAATGATCGTTTGGAAATTATTTCTTAAATACTTTTTGATAAACATTTTTTAGAGAAGGTCCATATATAAGGCAATGACATTAGAATTAGGATTAGATTTAAACTGGAGACTTGGAAAAAATTGTTTGAATAATTCTACCGTTTAAATTATTATCAAAACAAATCTTTTTATATTTTTAAAAAATATATTGGTATAAGGAGGCTTTCGTTTTTATTGAAAATTTGTTGCAATATGATTTGTGTAGCGGGAATATTGTTTAATTCATAATTTAGATATTTAAAACATTTTAATTCATTCACTTGCACGAAAAAAAAATTTAATTTAAAATAATTTTTCTAATTTATGCACAGCTATTCAAAGTTCATATTATTTTACAAAAAAAAATGTATGCATTCTAGAGTTATATTATGAACCAATTATTGTTTTTTCTCAAACTTTTGAACCTTTATCTTCGATGTTTTACAGATGCATATTAAAACATTATTAAATTAAATCTATTATGAATATTTTGGCATTGAAAATCTCATTTATTATTATTTCAATTATTTTTTTAATTTTTAATGAAAATTTATAAGATTTAAATTAAAAATTGCAATTCCACTAATGACAGAAATTTTAAATCTTGTGTTGAACTAAGATATTTACCTAAAAAAATTCACGAAAAATAATATCATAGTATCTTTAAGGCGAAAAAAATAGTTTTAGAACTTTTATTCGTATATTTAAAAAATATGTAAACTTAACAATGAGTTTTTTACAGCATGGGAATTATATAAAAAATTGTTATGAAATATTCGTTGCAATTATTCAAAAATAAAGAGACTTTTTATTATATATCTACTATAGACTTAAAGCTATATTAAAGCATATGTAATATGTATTTGTAATGGAACTATTTGTAGAATAATCAGGAATTGAGAATTTATTTACTTTTTTTTTAAGTTCAAGCTAGTGTTTTGGGCAATGCTTCTATTTAAAATCTTTTTTTTTATTTTTTAATTGTATCTTTATAATATTATTTTTTAATTGAGAATAATAGGAAGTTAAAAATTTCCCATTTATTCTTTTGATTTAGCTGATAAAACAAGACTTTCTTAAAAGCTCTAAAATTATGTTTCAACTTTCGAAAAACCTTATTTCTGACAGCAAGCAAACCAAACGATTTCTAATCCAGAATTTGAAAACGGTTTCTCTTCAAATAAATTCTGAAATATGATTTGGAATTCGGCCAAAAACTTTCTGTCTTTCATTCCAATCAGGAAACCACTGCAAAATTATGATTTCTGGAATGAAGCTTTTATTATGAATTCAGCAGGGGGAAAATCAAGATTCTATCGTCGCCAGCTTATTCTTCCAAATGATATAGGCAATAAAGTACTCTAAGAACGAAAAAAAATTCCTCATTTTTTTTTCTTCAAGTTTTTCGAACTTAAGTCAGGGCCTTACAGATTATGAGGGAACCCATACGAAGCTGTTTTTCGAGCCAACTCAGCATCTAATATAACCGAACGCTGCGGGAATTTGGCGAAAACTGTTTTTGCTCCATTGGAATCCGCGGGGAGTAAGAATTTTAATCGAAAAACACTACTTTATTTCGTAGCCACGTCGTAACGACGGGAACAATGAAAAAGTCTTTTTATCCTTTGTACATTATTTCTGAAAATAGAATAGTTTAATAATAGTTACTTTTATAAGCTTTCTTTGGAAATTACACATTTCATTTTGTTGCATAGTTATCGGAATTGTTTTTTAGTTATATTCCAAAATAGAATAGTTCAAGAAATTTCAATAATGTTTATATAACGATGAATTCGATAATGTTACGTTTATATAACGATAACGATAAATTCGATAATTCGATAACGAAATTTTGATAATATAATGTTTTGTTTTATTTATTTGAAGAAATTTGAAATAATAAAAAAGAATAGAAAAAATTATTTGACTGTCCAACTTAAATTTACAAAAAAAAAACCTAGGTGGTTACATACTTTAAGCCTAAAGAGTGTTCAAATGAAAAGGTACGAAATTGAACGGCGTTTATAAATGAAGACTTTATTCAATGTACGCATCATATGCCTGAGCACAACGACCCCATTTATTAATGAACAGAAGGTCTCCTTGTTCCCGGAATTCCTAATACTTTGAAGATACCCAATCCTTCACAGCGTCTTTGAATTCGCCGTCCGAGTTGAAGCGATTCCCTTTCAGATGTTTTTTTTTCAGTTGATCAAACAGATGAAGATCACAAGGTGACATGTTCAGGCTGTAGGGGGGGGGTGTGAATCGAGCTGCTTCCACGTGAACTTGTCCAGTTACGAGTGTGTAAGACTAAAAACGCAATGGCGAGCTTTATCTGGGAGAAGAACCACATCCTCCATGATTAGCCCCTATATTTTGTTTTTGAATGACTGCGTAGTCATCGGAGTGTCTCATAGTACACCTAGGGGGGGGCAGCTCAGTTGTAATCCTCGTCATCTGACGTCTCGTCTCGTCATCCGGGTCAAAATTACTAGTCAGTCCCAAAATATATGGATTTACAACGGCAGACAGTTAGTCTCCAAGTCAGTCCTAGTCAGTATTAGTCAATCCCCAAGTGTAGCTTTACAACGGCAGTCAATCAGTCCCCAAGTCAGTCCTAGTCAGTATTAGTCTGTCCCCAAGTGTGGCTTTACTAGTCAGTCCCTAAGTGTGGATTTACAATGGCACATTAATATAACTAAACTAAACTAAACTTGATGTCTATTAACAACTTTTTGTCAGTTCATTAACAGAATATCATGCATACAAATTGAACTTTGATAAATTTCGTCCCTTTTCATCTATGATTTGATATCAAAACACGATCTATTAGCTTTTATTTCTTTAGATCATTGCGTTTTTGCGTATCAAATAGAAAAATTATTTTATGAACTGTAGGAGGACTAAAACGTTACTATTAATCAATAACGGAATCCAATTTTTTTTTTAGCGATTACAATATTTTCCAATATAAGAAAACGCAAATAAATGATTACGAAAACAAATATAGTGTTCCTTTTTACTACCTTTTTTTATTGAATACATAGTCGCCTTTGGCGACCAGTCGGTTCGCCAGTATTAATGCTCGCTAAAATTTTCATATAATATTTTATATAGGTGTGTCTCATAACAGGTTTTTCACCAAAATATTTTTAAACAAAACAAATTTTGATAATCATATAATTCATTTATAGTATTATTTTCTTCAGATGTTCTGTTCACTGTACTACTCACCTTTTTCTTTCTATCCGAGCAATGAATGTCCCGGAATTGATATTTTACTTAAATGGTGGAGGAAAAGGTCTAAAATTCTGTGTTTTTTAGAATAAGAAGATTCTAATTTTCATAAATGTAAATACACTAAACAAATAAAGACAAAATTGGTTTTCAAGAGATGCGAAAGTTTAAAAACAGCTTGGAAAATGCTGCGCACAGAGGAAATAATGGTGACACACACACACCCTTCATTTCTTTTCCTTTTTTTCTCTCCTTCTTTTCTTCACTACTTTTCTTTTTACAAACCTTTTTTTCGCTTTGTTATATTTTTTTTCCTCCCTACCCAGACTTTATTTTGAGAAGACATAGATTAAATATTCATACCGACTAACAATAAAAGCAACTATTTTCTTTCTTTTTTAAACATCCCGTTATCTATAAATGAAAACCAACTGACTTCGCGTATTTCTTTCCAAACAAATCATAATTTATTACTTCCTGCTATCTTACTCAGTTGGTGTGGGGGAAGGAAATGCAGATTTTTGGCGGGAAAGTAAGAAAAGTGTCGTTTTAACTATTTTCCTCGCAGTTTTTTCATTTTTTCTCTCCATAAGAATCATCCTCGTGTCTTAACGAAAAGATTTTTTTAAAAATTAGCCGAATTGGTCGAGCCGTTCTTTAATTTTACGCTTAGCAACGCATTTCGAGGTCCATTTTTATTAATATAGATTAATCCAATTAAAACCAGGTTTATTCTCGAAACTAGAACCATTCTCCTGTCCTTAATTCTCATATAAAAATATTTGAAATACTCTAATGGAACCATCTTAATTGAAAATATATATAATGAAGATCAATGTAAAATCTCAATCCTCATTTTACCACACCATTTAACTAGATGCAATTGTCTCAAGCGTTTGCTTTATTCTGTCTCTTATTTAAAAGCTTCTGCTTTAACTACTAAACACACATTTGCAAAACTCAAGAGCTCAAGTCAATACTTTAACTGTAGGCACTGAATCGATTCAATTTGCTCTTATCATTAACCGAATAAAAAAAAAACTTTGCAATATAAATCGCTGGAACATTTTAAGCTTCATTTGATAGAGCATTCGAGACTATGTAATCCCATAATTACTCAAACGAGCTCCTAAGTGTTCTTTCTCATTAACTTGGAAAACACGGCCGGGCCATCTAAAGCATTAAGAGGACCTGACGTCACTTATAAATTAAGTCGTCCAAAAGACTCAAACTTGTCGTTTTTTAATCCTTACAGGGATCCTTTCTAATCCTTAGTTTCCCAGTCAAAACACACGCTTACAATTATTCCATGTACAAGTATGTATTCTATGACATTTTGGTATTTATATTCGATAAAAGAAAAGACAAGGATGGAAATGATATTGTTAATTCTAATAATTCAGTAGCATTTTTGTGTCCGAGAGGAATAGTAAAAAAAGGTTTCTTTACTACTAAAATTGTCATGTGGAACTCGAAACCTCATTATTTTAGTTTCCTGCTTGTCTGTCATTAAAAATAAACATGTATTAAAAGAACATTCTGAAATTTCATTATCAGTAAGAATATAGAAATACCTCTAGAAGTTATTCATTTGATTAGTGAAACTACTATTTCATATAATTGTTAGTCGACTGGCGTACTGTGATAGGAGTGAAATAACAGCTATGATGTCACAGTTATAACTCGACCTTTTAAAAAGGCGTCTGCTGTCAAAGAATCATACGTAATAATAAATACCTCTGAAAGCTGATTAACCCTTTAAAAATGCATCTGCTTTCAAATAAGCATACATATTAATAAAGAAATACCTCTGAAAGCTGATCAACCTTTTAAAAACGCATCTGCTTTTAAAGAACCATACATATCAATAATAATGCAATACTGGTAAAAGAAAATAAAAAAAAATATGTGATTTAAAGTTGTTGGTGAATATTGCCATTTATGCTTTGTTCATTGCTAACACGATTTCGAGCTTTCAATTATTCGTTGCCCTTAATTATTCTAAAACCCTTGCGAAAGCAGCATCATGTTCTCAGACGATAAAAATAGGTTAATAAGACTCAGTTTTAATATGATTACACATTTTAAAGTAGAAATAAATTTTATTTTACTCTGTAATTATTACAAAATATTATATTTTCGTCCCATGTATTACGTAAATATGGTTTGGTTCAGTATTCTGAGAAGACCATTTTTTGATGGCTCTATCTCACTAAGTTGTAAGATGCGGAAAGATGAAAAGATTTCCAGAAGTTATTTTATTGTTACATGTCCTTTCATCTCTCCTCTCACCCCCCTATATTGATAAATTAAACTCATCCTCAAAACCATTTAGAATTTCATAATCCGTCGAAAAATTATTATATACAGGGTGGTTATAATTAAACTTCCCCTAGATACAGGCTCCTACAAAACAAACGGGGGAATGGATAGAAAAGAATGTGGTATATAGGCTATATGCGAAGTACGGAATTTAAAATTCGTGGAATTAAAAGAAAAATAGTTCATATAATCCACTAGAGGTCGCCTTTTCCGGAAAAGTATTAAATTTAACACAATAAATTATAAAAATGGAATGCATAAACAACATTAACAATCCAGAATAAGAATTTTGAGTCATAAAGGGGGGGAGCTGTCAGTTTGAGGAAAAAATTTCGGGATTTGCATGTTTGCGAAACAGAGTAAACAGGTTAGGGAATGAAACGTTCTCAGGCGTTGTCATGTTTTATATCCGTGCGATTTCTGGTTATGCGACCATTCAAAAAGTGTACCTAGGAAGTGTACAATATAGTACTTCATACGCGAAGTATATCATAACTGATTAGTTACAATCAGTTGTTAAACACACTGTTCACCGACATGAAATTTTGCAAGCGAATGAGGGTGGTCACATGGTGGTCCTCACATCCTCTTAGATACGATTAAAAACTACTCTTCTTTTGTGATTTCATCTTAATTTGTTCTTGTTTCTGCAAACTGATCCTCCCTCAAACATCGTAATGTTATTTTTTTTGCTTATATTTACTTAATGTAACTCTATGACTAGATAGCCAGAAGCTTGTCAATAAATGTTAATATGGATGTTTGTGCACAATTTTGTTCGCATATTGTGTTAAAATTAATGTTTTTCCAGAAAAGGCGCCCTCTGATGGAAATTTTAGAACTAGCTTTTTTTTTAAACTTCCGTGAATACAACTCGTGTATAATCTATATGCCAAATTTCGTTGTAATCCGTTGATCCGTTTACTTTGTAGGTTGCTGTTTATAAGGAAATTTTAATATAACTACCCTGTATATACAGGGTGGCCATAATTAAACTGACAGTGCTCACAGTGTTCTGTAGCGCGATCAATTTGCGAGAATGACGCCACAATTTGTAGGAAGATTAAACAAGACGTGTGGAAAAGGATTCCACTAAAAAATCAGTTTCAAAAGTCACCCCTAGGGGAATATGTGGCACTGCGTAATAGAAAATAGAGTGTTAACAAACGCAAATCAAAACGGAAATAAAATTATTTTTTATTTTGCACATTGAAATCATGTTCAATGTGGCTGCCGTGTTTGTGGACCACATATTGCATTCTGTGCACAGTATTTGCGCAACAGCAAAAAGTAGCATGTCCGCAGGAATCTCCCGTACAGTCCGTGATATGTCATCCTTCAAATTAGCCAGGACCTGGTGTTTTCTAAAAGCACGAAGAGCGCCTGACGCGTTGCATTGTTTGAGGTAAAAGAATTTGACCAGTAACACCCACTCGACTAAAGAAGGAGACATTGCACATAAATTTTCTATCCGATTGTTTCGAAAAGTAACACATCGCCTTTTAAAGCCCAAACAGCTGGCACTGTGCTAATGGATGTAACGTAAAATTTGAATAAAGATCTTCTTTTGCTCAACATTCTCTGTTACCCAGCAAGTGAAATTGCAGATAAAGAGACTTTATCGCTTTTTTAAAAGTGTTGCCATATTGCACTTGAACTAAATCAGCAAATGTGCAAAATAAAAGGTAATTTTATTTCCATATAGATTTGCATTTGTTAACACTCTATTTTCTATTATATAGCTCCACATATTCCCCTAGCGGTGGCTTTTTGAACTTATTTTTTGGGGCAGAATCCTTCGTTCCCCGTTTTGTTTAATCTTCCTGTAAAATGTGGCGCCATTCTCGCAAATAGATCGTGCTACAGAACACTGTGAGCACTGTCAGTTTAATTATGGCTACCCTGTATATACAGGGTTTCAAATAAAATATATTTAACTCATAAAACACATCGACGCAATTTGATCATACACGTACAATTGCTTAATAAATTTTATAGTTATTGGAATCGAATGAAATATTTTACTTTTTAACGACCTTAATTCTTGACCAACTATTAAACCAACGTATTAGTGGAATTAATTTATTCTGTTAACTTTGATTAACTAATTCTATCACACCAAATAAAAGCATTTTTGGAACTTATAATTACACAATAAACAGAGAACTCCTTGATTGTTTAGCTATGTTACCAAAGAGACTGAATTATTTGTTAGGATAGCTCTGGTTGATGAGGATAGAAGATCTGAGAAAATTTTGTTTTGAAATACCCCTTAGCAATGTAGTACGAAAACAAATGGAGGGGGGGGATCATTACAGTTCTGAGTTTTCATCGCCCACCCCTTCCAAAAAAATAATAAAGACTCTCAGATTTGTTACAATGATTGGACCTCCAAGATTGGTTCGTTGATTTTGATAATTAAGTGAAATGTATAGTTGTCCGTAAAACAAATAAGTAAATAGTTTCAATACGCAAATAATGCTGGGTATTCCAGACAATATTATAAAGAAAACATTTTTTATTTATCTTTTTTATCATAAAAAATCTTTACAATATAATTATTAGCAATTATGAAAAAATACATTCGAAACTTCAGGAAACAACTATTGAGGTTTCCATTTAAAAACTAGTAATATAAAAAAAATTAAGATCATTCCTATTTAGATAAACAAAGAAATAATTTTATTTTAATTACTTTTTATTAAATTATTAAAATTAATATAAATATTTGATCAAAAAATTATACCTGACCAAAATAAAATCAAGTTCGTGGAAAATAAATAGAGCAAAATTGGTGCTGAATTTTCTAAGGAAACGCAATTAAGGAAAGCAAATGCCTGAATTTTCTAAGCCAGTTGGGTTAGTGCAATACAGATTAGAAATTTTTAACTTTCTTCATTCTGTATTATTTTAATTCGAAAGTACTTCAAAATAATTCTGAAAAATTGATTAATTAACAATAATTAATTTTTAAATTCGTCGAACATGAAGAAAATTAACAAATGGTTTGAAATAATCGAACGAAAACATGCTAAGCCTAAATTCATTAGCGTGGGAAAAGAACAAACTGAATTCGATACTTATTTGGCGATAGAGAAATGAAAAGCTTCGGCTAGAAAATTATTTTTTGATTAATTAATAAAAAATTAATGCATTAATATTTTTTTAAAAAAAAACTTTATTAACATCAAATGTCATCCACTACAAATTTTAATAAAAATTTACTTGAACTTGTGGATGAATAAAAAGTATTTTATTAACGATTGAAAATTCGAACAATACATATGTATATCTAGAGAGAGTGTGAGCTAACAACAAATTTGAGCAAGATTTGTATATAATAAGGAGAGTGTGAACAAATAGTAGAGAATGGAATAATCCTTTTCATGTATTTATACAGTTTATCCTTACTGTAAATTCAGCATATTTCCAAAAGTTCCGATTTGTGGACTGAAATAAGTCTGTATAAATATTTTAGTAAATAATCTTTGGGGAAAAAATGCAGAAATGCTGACTTAAGCATATTTGATGAGTGCATTTCTTCCCAACAATTTTTTTCCCTCTCCTATTCAAATTTTCCCTAAAACTTCTCCAAAAACTTTCGTTATCCATCAATTTCTGACATCGGAAGAAAGTGATGTCCGTCAAGCGGTTGCGAACTTATTCAGCAAGTTTTTTCCCCTCTTTTTTAACTTTTCACATTTTCTCTTTAAAAATATAATCCCATTTATTTTGAATATTTCTTAAGAAAGTCTGTGATCCAAATACGGCTGGTATTGAGGGTATTTTACTTAATTAAATCCTAAATTTTTAGAATTTGTTTATTGGAAATTCATCGCTTTTAAATTTTTTTGTTTTAAAATATCAAACCTTTGGATATATTTCGTTTTAAATTCCTTCAATGATTGGAAAAATACAATGGCCGAGTTTTTTAATATATTGGACACAATAATGAGTAGTTGATTACAGTAATTATTGTTTACATGAAGAACAATTGATTACAGGAATAATGATTACAGTAAGGATGAATTACAGTAATGAACAGTTCATTAAAGTAATAATTATCACAATAATGAGCACTTTATTACAGTAATAATGAATACAGTAATGAACAGCTGATTGCAGCAATGTTTACTTGAACACTATAGAACTATCCACAGTTATTTTAAATTAGTTGCAGGAATCATGAAGTGTATCTTTTGCTGCCGTAAAAGAATAATTTTTAAAATCCAGTTTGCAATTTAAAATAGCTGTCCTGTATTATTAGGAAAGATAGAAAGAATGATATTTATTTTCATCTCGGTAATGAATTAATTCATTAAAATTTGATAATATATAAAGGAGAAATATAAACAATATTTATTCTATTTTTTTAAACTTTATTATTCAAGTGCTTTAGTGTAGGCACTACTTTCTGTCTTTCTCTCGTTCGCAAAAACAAGTTTCTTGTGTGTCCAACTCGTAGGCTTTCTGCGTACAACTGGTCATGTGAAAAAAAAATGGATTGATTCCATCCGCGCATTTGAAGTGATTCATCTTTCGACATGTTGATGGCCATGGGAAACGCAAGTTGTATGTGAAACTGCAGTTATTTCAAATCAAATGGCATGTCAGTAGGAATAATAGGAATGCGTGGAATGAAATGAACTTTAATCTATTATTTATATAAATAAACGTTAATCTAATATACGTTAAGCTATTATTTTAAGTGGTATTTTTAAAATCATTTTCCAAAGACATTGACGAAAGTTAAATTTGGTGTTAACATTTTGTCTCGATAATCAGCACTGTAATAATTTTTCGAAGACCATTATATTCCTCACTGTACAGTAATTAAAAAATTCCTTTGTGGAGAAAAGATCTTTGACAAATCTGATGGATCGATGCAATAACAATTATACATCGCTTCCGTTTCCTTGAAATGTTGCATCAAGAGACATCAACATAATAGGTGTGGTTAGACCTGAATCTTTCGTCTTCTCTTCTTTCTTCTTCTGAAAGATTTAACTTAGCCGACCTTTTTTTTAAGTAAAATATCAAACCATCAATATCATTATCGAAAATAAAATATTATATGATTACATATCACCAGAAAATTCAAAAATGTGATGTGGTGTCTCTGACAGAATCATTACATGGATCAAGGCACATGTAAGCTATGACGGGAATGAAGCGGCGGACAAACTAGCCCAAAACAGCGGCTTGTGCTAATGAAGATTGGAATATAATGAAGATTCCAAGATTTCATCTGAAGAATATCCTCCAAACCGATATGATGACAAAAAAAGGAATGGGAAGAAGGCGAAACAGGCCGTTCCACATATAACATAATACTGAAAGTTTTCCTCTACGCTGCCAACTGGAACAGAGTGAATGTCCTTTTCTTCACTGGACATGGCCCATTCCCGACATGCCTACACAGATTCCATCTCGCCAACTCTCCTTGCTGTAGTTGTGGTGAGATGGGATCTCCAATTAACTATGCCACACAATGCCTACTCACTCTCTCGTGGCACATGAGAAAGCCAGAAAGAAGTCTCGAAGAAGAATGGCATAGCAGAGTTGCCTCAAATACACTTTCACGCGGCAAAATCCACTCCATAGTAAACCACATTCATAAATACCAAGACCTCTTCAAAACCTACAATAGTTGAGACAAGAATTCCCCTTGTGAAAATCAACCAAAATCATAACTTAAAAAGTCCCTCAAAAGGACAGATCTCATGATGGAAATCAAGACCCCAGGACCCAGATGGACGCTACGTATTTCTGACTCTACATTGACTGTTTATATGCCATGCATATGATCATAATTTAATTTGTCAATTTTCAGTTGGTAATCTAATTCTCCTGTAAGTTCAACCCATAATCACCATTTGTTTGAGTATTCTTGTCCCCTCTATCGAGTTATGACTTCAGAAAAAAATTAAACAGATTCGTGTAAGATTTGTCACCAATGGCATTCTTTCTGGAAATCTCTATATGCTGTATCGTCTCTTATTTTTTTCTTTTAATAAATTTTTCCTCTCTCTCTCTCTCTCTCTCTCTCTCTCTCTCTCTCTCTCTCTCTCTCTCTCTCTCTCTCTCTCTCTCTCTCTCTCTCTCTCTCTCTCTTTCTCTCTCATTTTGTGCTCATCCGACTGGTTAGATAACTTAGCGTTATATGCACAGAATGCACAGGTTGACGTCATGTTATGTGACAGAACATCGCCACTACTCATAATCAATTTAATTTGATACATAACGAGATCTTGTTTTGAAAAGGGCTGTTCTATCAATCAGTACAATCTGATAATGCTGTGATGTGGAAATGAAGCAAGGCAATCTAATCCAATCAGGGACTGGATCCAGATATTGAAGAAGGAACCAATAACGTTGAGGCTGAAAGCTCAATCTTCTTAATATCATATCTGCAATTCCAAAGTATAAGTGGTGAAGAAGTGAACAAGAGATATCCAATCAGAAACAGAAAATTGACGCTATGCAGTGGATCGATTGGAACTCTTTTTCATCTCATATTGTTGTAAAATTAGTGGTAGATTCGGCCAAATTCGGATGCTTAAATGATGTTCAAAGACGTTAAAAGAGTTTATTTTAACCAACGGTAGAGTTGTGAGATATCTCAAGATAAAGTTCTGGAAATAAGTAGCGATGCACGTGAAAGTGATTAATTTTTATGATATTGGAAATAAAACTGTTGGACCAGTTAACCGTAGATACTGCATTTTATAAATGTTCTGTTAGCCTAATTCTTGCACGCAGCCTACTGAAACCTTTTTAAAAATACGAAGGAACTGTTCTAGTCCTTAATTTTGGAAATATTTAATAAGCATTTCATAAGTGACCTGTTTGTATATTTCTTGCATGAAGCGCATCTAAAACCCTTTTTAAAATACGACAGAACTTTTCTAGTCCGATATTGGAAATGTTTAATAAGCAATTTATAAGTGGCCCGTTTGTATATTTCTTGCATGAAGCTCACCCAAAACCCTTTTTAAAATACGACAGAACTATTCTACTCCCTGATATGGGAAATGTTTAATAAGCAATTTATAAGTGGACCGTTTGTATATTTCTTGCATGAAGCGCATCTAAAAACTTTTTTAAAATACGACAGAACTATTCTACTCCCTGATATTGGAAATGTTTAATAAGCATTTCATAAGTGGCCCGTCTGTATATTTCTTCCATGAAGCGCATCTGAAACCCTTTTTAAAATACGACAGAACTATTCTAGTCCATGATATTGGAAATGTTTAATAAGCTTTTCATAAGTGGCCCGTCTGTATATTTCTTCCATGAAGCGCATCTGAAACCCTTTTTAAAATACGACCGGACTATTCTAGTCCATGATATTGGAAATGTTTAATAAGCATTTCATAAGTCGTCCGTCTGTATATTTCTTCCATGAAGCGCATCTGAAACCCTTTTTAAA
>JAOUZG010030082.1:2880000-2891226 GCA_026289955.1 Argiope argentata
AATTTAGTATTAGAGTATAGACATGTCAAATTTAGTATAAGAGTATACACATGTCAAATCTATCAACGGATTGATTGTCTATCGGTCTTTACTTTCAGAAATATGCATTTTCTAGAGTTTTAAAAAGTAATGAATTAAAT
The DNA here is from genome assembly GCA_026289955.1 of Argiope argentata. NCBI lineage: Eukaryota > Metazoa > Arthropoda > Arachnida > Araneae > Araneidae > Argiope > Argiope argentata. The sequence continues at coordinate 2,880,141 of JAOUZG010030082.1, forward strand.
ATATCAAATTTGGTATCGCATTTTGAGAGTACAAGTGCAGTTTTATTTCAAATTTTTCTTTTAATAGGATAAGTTAAACTTGTAAACACAAATTCAGTTTTTGAATACTACTACCACATGTCAGAGATTAATCGCCAAATAACTCGCCAAGGACTTCAAGATAGATTCATGAATGCCAAGTTTATATTTTATTACTTGTGTACGCCAATGACAGATATAAGGCGCTGTCTTGCATGATGACAATTTTCGAGAGTGTACTACAGAGTTTTGGGAGGATCATTACAGCTGATTCATCAGCAAATGAGCCAAGGTTTGATGAAGAACAACAATTGTAAGAAAAAGAATCAAATACCGTGTTTAATATATTTAAGCCATTGAGTTTTTGAGTTATGGCATGATTTGAACCTTTACACTGACAGACTATCAACTCTTGGGAGGTTTGGTTCCAAATTTCTTCAATCAGATATTAAATTAAATTTGATGCCCAGAATTATCTATCTTTCTTTGTTTGCTGTTATCCAATAAACTATAAACAAATATTCTGACATGCAGTAGATATATTAGAACAATTATATAAAAATAAATTTTCTTACGAAATTTGAAAAAATATAAACATTTTCCATAAAGACAAAAATTAAAAATGATTAAAATAAAATTTACTATGCATATTTCAATGTATCATGTCAGAAGATCATTTCTTGAAAGACCAAGCACCACGTGCTCGGGCAAGTTAAATTATATTTTTATTCATTTTAATGGTTTCACTGAATTGGTCACTTTAGTATTGCAAACGATCCAAAAAACTTTGTCTCGCATTAGTTGTTTAAAAAATATCACATTTTCCATTTATTTCATTTCATATAATCATGCGCTCAAAATGACATTTTTCTAAGTTTTATTTGATGTAGTCATTAAATTATTTTTTTAATCAGATCCTTTTGTAAATGCGATGACAACGCGTTATTAAAAGCTGATTTTTTGAGATGCTCGTGCATTTCAATTTTTCGCCTACGGATTTTTGTTGACGCCACAAACCCTGATTCCCAAAACAACATTATGTTCTGAAATGATTATAACAAATTTCTGTCAGTGTATTTATTAAAAAGCTAACATTTTTTAAAGTCAAAATCATAAGTCGTACCGCGGTGACCTGGTGGTAAGGTTTTGGCTTGTGAGCCGTAGGGTCTCAAGTTCAAGACCAGATTCCATCGAAGAACCGTCGTGTGAAGGGGGGTCTGTTGCACGTTGTATCTATCAGGGCCAAACGTCCTCCCGCTGGTGTGACATGATTTGGAGAATGGGCGCCAGCTCAGGTGTCGTTCTCGTCATCTGATCGCGTTTTAAAATAACGAGGTCAGTCCCAAAATAGCCCCAGTGTTGCTTTATAACGGGATGTTAATATTATAAACTGACTAACAAACAAACAAAAACGAAAACATAGAAACGAAACTCTAAAAGCATAAGATGCTGAAATATTCTACACATTTTAGAACTAATGTAGCATTTAGAATATATTTTTCATTTACGAATAATTCTAAAAAGAAATTTCTTATGATTTTTCGTAATGATTAAATTTTTTTGTATTAATATATTCATCACCTAGTGCTTTTAAGATATGGACTTATCCTTCCCGCATTTCTGGAAAAAAATTCTTTTTATTTAAGCTGGTAAAAATAAAATTTTAAAACAACTTTTTTACTATCTAAAAACTTTATTTCTTAATTCAGTATTATAAATGCAATGAAATCTTGTAATAAATATTTTTCCAAAATAATTCACCAGATAGTGTTTATAACAGAGAAATGAAAATTCTACAAAAGTGAATCGATAAGTTGATAATTAACCCCTTCACATACGAATTTAACTTTCAAATTATATGATACATCCTATTTTGATCATCCAGTGTTAATTTGATTTTATTATATAATATATGGAGAATTTTTGATATTAAAGCGTACCGAGTTAATTTTTACTTATTAAATGCTTAATTATGTGGCTTAGTTGCAGACTTGAAACTAAAAATTCAGTAATTCGATGTGTGTGTCAGACACGTCATTGTAGTCGAAGGAGTTAAGAGCTAGTATTTAAGTTTTAGTTTTCAAATAATAAACTGTAATTATTGACATAAAACTGAAGAAAAATGCAATAAACTAAATAATTGTAAAATAGAATAATCAAAACACATTTAAATCCTAAGATCTATCATTTGATTATGAAACTCGTATCATAAAATAAATCATATTTAAAAAGTGAAGTTTAAAATATAAGTATCAAATGCGTTTGAAAGTTACTCTATTACTTTTTAATACTTTAAATCTGAACGCTATATCCATAAAATGGGGTTATTACCGCTTTGAGAGTTGTTGTTTTTCTTTTCTTAATTTTTATTATTACCTCTATTCAAATTCGAATTTACGAGTAACCCTAAAACAGTTAATGCTGAAAATAATTTACTTGTCATTTAATCATCAATCCAGTCGAACGGAAGATAAAAGGCCTCAGAGCCTAGGTCCTACCAAACAACCTCACACAAACATAATGTGCATGTATTTAAAAACAATCAAAATGCAGAAAATAAAGCAAAATAACTAATAAGGTTTGCATTCTTATAAAGAAAAATGCCCACTGAAATATCATCCTCGTCTTTTGATCATAACTCAAAGCTACAAAATTTGTAACAAAATAATTGCCTATTCAAAAAAGATTAAATCAATATTAAATAAGCAAAAACAATGTGTCATTGAAAAGGAATATTAAAAAGGCAAAGTTTTTAAGATTATTCTAAATAAATTTACATTTAGTTATTGTGGGCTAAGTTTATTGTTATTTATTTTTTAGTTATTGTGTTTACATTTAGTTATTGTGGGTTGGTAGAGCGTTGAACTCGTATCCTTAGGTTACGAGCTTAAATCTCGGCGTCCAAAAGATTCCCCGAGTGTATGGCGACTGGCGCTCGTTAAATCTGTTCGTGATCGCAAAGTCCTCCATGAAGAAAGTAATACCACTGGGGGTACTGGGTCAGAAGTGATCGTCCTCTGTTCCACGTCTAAATTACGATCTGAGATGAAGGAATGAATCTGCATGAATGAAGTCCGCCCCCTAAAAAGGGTTGTGACGTGTGAGTAGATAAGTCGTACTCTTGGCCCCAGATGACGCTACTTGTAAAACAAAGAGACGCATTTCTTAGGCTTAAATCATCTTCTGATCGTATCAGTGGACACTTGTCGAAGGCAAGTGCCATTAGTCACAACACACACACAAATTTAATTATGAAGATGTGAAAAATGAAATATTTATTTCTTAGGTTTTTTAGCATTATAACTGATAGTAGATTAGTTATAATTTGTAATACGATGTTGAGCATTATCTTGTATTAAATATTTTGGTCTTTAGATTATTTATCACTACCAAGCTAAGTATACTTGAATTAATCATGCTGTTAAATCACCTTAAGTCTATACGAACCTTTGGATCTAATCAGAGAGAGAACTCTACTTAAAACATTTTACAGGACAAGAGTTACTGAAATACTGCCTGTTACTTACTGTAGCTTCGACGTCAACTTCTAAGCGATATACGTTTTATGGCTGGAATGAACATTCTTTTATAAGCTATTTTCTTCCCAATAAACAGCCCAAACATTCCAATTGGAAGGCTGTACAAGTAATCCTTCGCCTAAATTATTAAAACTATGGCTAGTGTTGTAGTAATTTCATTAATGAAAATAATGATTTAGAAACAGCATCTAAATAATCTATCTAAAGAGTAATATATATTTTTAATTTAATAATTTTAAAAAGGGATTTTTTTGAAAAAATTAAATTTTCTTTCTTTGTTTTTTTTAATCAATTCCCAAACATTTTTTTTTTCTTATTATTCGATAAAAATCTTTCTGGAGAATTGTTTGGTTTTGTTTAAAATTTAGGTTAGAATCACCAATTCGTTGATATTTACGTTAAAAGAGCCAATTTAGTTGATATTTAAATTAGAATCGCCAATTTGGTTGATATTTAGGTTATAATCTCTAATTTGGTTGATATTTAGGTTAGAATCTTCATCTCGAAGACTTTTTTTTTCTCTTTTTCGCAGATTTTATCGAAAAGTTTGGAGAATTGACTGACTTTGTTAAAGTTGTTTTATAAACCCTTTATATATTTTCTTGTTTTATAAACCCTTTATATATTTTCTTCTTTCATTTTTTTGCTCGTCTATTCTATCATAATCTCATTGACGATATTTTTTCTACATACAATGGACGTTCCAATGTTTCCGCTCCAATTTCTTTCATTCTTAAAACTTTATGCTGAATTGCTTTAATAATTTATTGATTTGGCTGTGAAGGTAGATTTGAATCAGTAAAAATTGCGTTTCATACATACTACATTTAATTTTTGAAATTAGATTAATTAATATAACTCATATTTTTGCTCGTAGTCAAGATACTTTCATTTCAGCATTTTTTTAAATATCTTAATCTTGTTTGTTGTTGTTGTTGTGACTAATGGCACTTGCCTTGGACAAGCCCTACTGATACATCAGCAGATTTTAAGCCGGAGATATACTTCTCTTGTTTCACAAGTAGTGCCATCTAGGGCCAAGAGTACGACTTAGCTACACACACGTTATGACCCTTTTTAGAGGGTGAACTACATTCATGCAAATTCTTTCATGCATCTCAGATCTTAATTTAGACCTCCAACAGAAAACTATCACCTCTGAACTGGTACCCCCAGTGGTATTACTCTCGACGTGGAGGACTTTGTGAACACGAACAGATTTAACGAGCGCCAATCGCCACACACTCGGGGAATCTTTTGGCCGGTGAGCTCCGAACCCGTAACCTAAAGTACGAGTCCAACACTCTACCAACCAGGCCATCCCATCCCAAATCTTGCTTACATTATCAAAACATTAACATGAACGGTCAACAACTTTGCTTCTATGCCAACGAAAAAATTTAATAACTTCAAGGCTTTAAATGAAATTATGCAGGGTGTCCCAGCAAGACCTCATGAGCTCGTTCGTTGTTTGGGATACATAAAATATGCCAACAAACTGTACCTCTACGACCACTAGTTTTTGAGAAAAATGCGACAGAAAATGTATTACATTATATCCGGTTTACCAAAAAAGCATTATTCCAAACATGAATATAAGTACCTGCACACTTTTAAATAGGAAGATGTTCGAAATGTCCACCGCGTATATAGAGGTATACATGTGCGCGTCGTGCAATGGTTGACTGTACACGTTCTAGCATCGTAGAGTCCACCAAAGTAAACGCACTGTAAGGACGAATGGACTAAATCCGTTTCTGAAGAAATTAGGTCTATAAACCAATTCCTTTAAATGGCCCATTTGAAAAAATCTAAAGGGGTAAGATCTGGAGATCGTGGTTGCCGTGAAACGCCCAAATTAGTGGCTAAATAAAGTTTTTTTTCTTAAACAGGATGTCATGTCATACATATTCTCTCGCATTTTTTTTTCGAAAACTATGGGTGGTAGAGGTACAGTTCTGTGGACACTTTTATGTCTTCCAAACAACGAATCTGGCTGGGCATAGTTTATCCAAGTTTGCTGACACATCTTGTATTCAGTCTTCAAAAACTCTCTTAGTGAATCGAACAAACTTTGTTCTTCTACTCTTTCTTTTTCTGTCCATTTGATTGATTTTTGAGGTAAATTAGCCTCATGTATATATTTTTCTAAAATTTCATGTTGCCGGCGTCCAGACACAGAGTTAGCACGTCTACCTCGTGATCTGGTCATACTGGGTTCGATATTTTACTTTTAAATGCACTCCTCTGTAAAAAGACGATGCGCAAGCGAATGTAATAAGATTGTGCCATCTTCGTATGAACTAGAAGTCAGACTTCTGCCCTCGGGTGCACAGGAGTTCAAACCCACAGAAACTGCTTCACCCATCCTTCCGTTGTAAATCGAACACGTCATCATCATCTTCATTGAATTTAATGTTTAAGATTTCAGACATTTGATTACATTTTAATCATATTATTGTCCTATTAGCAGGATTTGGCAGCTTATGCTTCTACGAGAAAATTAGGAATTCTAAATTTTACTTAAATTTCTCATGATTAACATTAATAGTTATCTCAACAAATCAGCCTATCAATACGAAAAAATCTCAAACTCCTTTTCAACAAAGCAACAACGACTGCCCGAGTCACTGGAGTCATTATTGCCAGATCCCTTTTGTTAAATGTGGTTGATTAAATACCTATGACGCGTGCTTTGTTTTCGAGAGACGTTCATCCAGATGGACTTCGGTTGATAGGGAGTTTTACAAAGAAACCCCAAACAATATCAGAGCCTACATTTGCCTAAATCTATTAAATTTATTTGTGGTTTAGGGGAATTGAAAAGTACCATTTAATGTATCATTCGTGACATTGATGCTTATTCGTTGAGTTCAGCATCAATGCCATAAATTTGAGGAATAGTGTTGGTGTCTAAGAGCACCCAAAGAATATCAGAGTAGGTATATGCTTAAAGCTATCAAATTTATTTGTCGTTTGGTTGAATTGGAAGGTACAATACAACGGACCATTCGTGGCATTCATGCTGATTCGTTGAATTCAGCATCAATGTCAGCAGTTTGAGGAATAGGCAGGGTTACTAAGAGCACCCAAAAAATATCAGAGTATGTATTTGCTTAAAGCTATCCATTTTATTTGTCGTTTGGAGAAATTGGAAGGTACCATTCAATGGACCATTCGTGGCAATGATGCTGATTCTTTGAATTCAGCACCTACACCATCAATTTAAGGAATAGGCAAGGTGTCTAAGAACACACAAAGAATATCAGAGTATGTATTTGCTTAAAGCTATCAAATTTAACTGTCGTTTGGTGAAGTTGAAACCGCCATTCGAAGTACTATTATTTACATTGATTTGTTAAATTCAACTGTAACAGAGATAATAACGATTCTCCTTTACCTGATACTTTCTAACGGTGGACATACTGAACATCTTTTATTATAAAATAAATACACAATGTCGTGTTATTGTGATTAATTTCCTTTTATGTTTGTGTTTGCATGAATTGCATACAAAGTCTTATTTAGACTTGAGAGTAACGTTTTTCAGATAACTTAGAAATATTTTAATGAACGGGGAAAAAAACCAAATCCCTCTTAATTTATTTGCGTAAAACGAAAGTGTTTGCTAAAATTACTGATTTTATTATTAAATTTTTAGTTTTTCTCGAATTTATGACAACACTTGTAAGTAAACATAGTGCATAAAGGAATAAAAGTGTAAAATATTTTTTAAAAAATTCTGAAAACAATAAAAATTAATCCGACTTAATGTTTATTAATCAAAATCGGGAATCTTAAAAATAACCTGGGAGTGAAATGTTTTTAAAAAAATATATCAATCACATTTCGAAACGTGATACGAAAGCAATTTTAGTTTTATAAAAAATTCAGAAGAAAATGTTGGTACTTGAAAATATTTTAAAATAGAATCGTGACAAAAAAGACTAATTATCATTTGAGAAACCCGTGACATTTCTCAATTCGCAAGTTACAACTCAACACATTTTATTATCGAAGCAAAACACGAATGAATCGTCATTTGAATGAAAACACTAATAAAATAAAAAAAACCGCTTCGAAGGACTCGCATACCCATTCATACACCCTTTTGTTACGACTTTCCTTTTCCTCTGCTAAGTCTCAGTCTTAAAACCCATTACAAAACGGGCATCGGATATTCAACTACAACTACAGCTTCGAAACAAAATTTCATTTATCTTAATATGAATTTCATTCAACTTTACAGTTTATACTTCTGGATTTCTCCCTGCGCCAGAAGTATCATTTCGGATGATTAATTTCTTTCCCAGCGAAGCTTTCTAAAAATGGGAACACATCTCCGCAGGGGGAGGGGACCACCCCCCATTCGACCCCCTCCCACCAGTACATGTTTGGATTATAGGGCACATAATGTGGCTGCGAAGCTGGGCTCCATTGTGCCTCGTCCTATGTTTTTATTTCTGGCGCTTGAAAACTAGGGCATGACGTAAGTTGAGGATATCGTGTCGTTTGAGAATGGGGGAAAAGTTGAAGAGAATAAATATGTATGTATAAATCGGAGTCGACTGAGGAAAATATCGAAGGTTACGGAAAGTGTTTTTCTTGTCCTCGGAAAAAAAATGAATGGGAATTTAAAATTGAATTTTTTTTTGATAGATTCCTTTTTTTGTGTTGATCAGGGTCATTTATTTTAAGAATGGTTTAAAGAAATTCATGTGTGTGTTTTTCTTTTGAAAAGGGCTTTTAAATTTGAAATTAATTAATTCATATCGAATTGTTAAGATAATTTAAGTTTTATCATTGGTATTACCATGCCAAAACTTAGTTGTCGTTTTTACTAATGGCAACTAACGTCAGCGATTTTAAGCCGAAAAGAGCGTCTCTTGTTTTTGAAGTAGCACCAACTAGGGGCAGCAGTACGACTTAACTATTATCTCATCACATTCGCTTGCACAACCTCTTTTTACAGGGGGCATATTCACACACCTCACAGATAGTACACAGAAGAACAACCATGCCCGAACTGAGACTCACGCCCAGATCACGCGGAAGATGCGCTACCTCTGGGTCAGGACCCCAGCATGCCAAAGCTTAATTGTACTTTTCTTTTTGTAGGGTATTGGCTCTCTAGAAGCATTTCATGGTACCAGTACTTATCTACTATATATTCTACGTAGGTACCTATATTTGGCAAAAGCTACCAATGCTTGGACATCGGTCATGGTATTACATCGTGATCTGGAGCCACCTTATGACGTTTCTATCTTTAGTGTGGCGCAAAAGTTTGCAGATGACGGACTATCTCAGACGTCATCTGACTATGATAAAAAAAATTGACACTGCTCCCAAAACAGTTTTAATGTTGCCATTGATATTTATTTTAGTAGTTTATTTGTAGTTTTTTTCATTTTCTTAACGTCAAGATTCGTGAAAAATACATTTAATGTAGAGTGGTTTTCAGTTATTCGATGTACGTGTAGCTAATCATTATATGCTTTTTTACTTATTATCATGTCGGAACATGATGTAATTTTTATAATGAGATTTTTGACGTCAACGAAAACCCGAAGGCAAAAAAATAAAACATTATCTGCACGAGCATCTCAAAAAAAATCAGCTTTTAATAAGGTGTTGCCATCGCATTTACAAGAGCTTTGATTTAAAAAAATAATTAATGACTACAGCAAATAAAACATATAAAAATGTCATTTTGAGCACGCGATTACGTGAAATGAAATAAATAGAAAATGTGATATTTTTTAAATACAATAAATGAGAGACAAAGTTTTTTGGATCGTTGGCAATACTAAAGTGACTCATTCGATGAAACGATTAAAATGAATAAAAATACAATTTAACTTGCACGAGCACGTGGTGCTTGGCCGTTCAGGAAATTATGTCCTGACATGATACATTGATATAAGCATAGCAGATTTCCTTATGTATATAATTTCTTGAATTATATAAACAAATAAATTACAAAAAATGCATATTTGGTTATATTATTAAATTATATTTTCAAATTATTTATTGTATATTTAATATTTTATGGTATTGTTTAAAAATTATTTAATTTTGTTAAATATTAAACATTCTGACACTGTATATTTCTTGGTTCTCTCACAAAATTGTCGCAATTCTCGAAATACAAGGGGAGGAGGTATAATTGAAATGGACATAAAAGGAAATCTAATGGACCAAATGTTATCAAAGTCGGTAATAATTAAAAAGTAGTATTGTTAATATCTTTTCTGCCAAAAAAAAAGTTCAAGAACTTATCACTAGTGAGGTAATGTTGCTGTATGGAATATTAATAATTTAACTAGAATATGAAGACCATGATTTAAAACATGTTTAATCGTTTCTAAAACGTGTTACAGAGCATATTCAATATGGCAGCCACCATAATCAAGTTAAATCGCATTACTGCATTCTTAACAGTAGCTCTTTACATATCAGTAGGAATGGTTTCACACATGTCAGTGAATCGCATCATTCAGTTCCGCCAATTTATTCAGATTATTATCATAAACAGTGCTTTTCAGTTAACACAATTGAACATGCTTTATAAACACGTTTCAGGAACGATTAAGCGCATTTTTTCTTGTGTTTCGTGAATATTTTAACTTTTATCATGATAGATTGGGTTTTAAAAAAGAGATATGTGCTTATTCTAAATTAGAATCTCATTTACCCTAATAAACTTCCAATTATTTTATCTTATTATGATATATTTACGAATAATTAATAACTTTTTAATATGAATAAATAGGAAATTTTGGTATTAAACTACATTTCAAGAATACAATTGTAGGAAGTATTTTTTTCTTTAATGGACAAAATTATGATAGGACCTATGTACTATCCTTCAACCTCCAAAGTTAGTTTTTACCCATGTAGATGTGAAACAGGTCGATATCATTAATAATAAATTTTAAATTTTTTTAAATTCCGAAATCTATATTATCGAATTTTTTATTCGAAATTCAAATTGGCCTTTTATGTGTCTAATAGCTTGCCTAGAAATATCATAAAGGCCCTGATTTATTTTTTTAATTGTTAAAGAGTGGAGGTGAGCTCGCCAAGAATCTTTGTTATATTCTATCTGGATTCAAAAGGTCTATAAATCTTATATTAAAGACAAAAAGCTTATAGTTTTGTTTTTGAAAGAACTCTTCTAGATTATAAAAGATAATTTCCTGTTCCTTGAGTGGAATTTTAAGAAGAGATAAAGATCTAATTAAATCAAGTATGGTGCAAAAATGTGCTAAAATAGTATTTAAATAGTCTTCCTCATAATCTAGGCGTCCCGGGTTCAGTCATGGTTGTTCTTCTGTGTTCTACCTGTAAGGTCAGTGAATCTCCCCTCCTAAAAAAATGGGTTGTTCAATCGAATGTGATGAGTGAGTAGCAAAAGTCGTACTCTTGTCCTTTACTGGCGCTACTACAAAACAAGAGGCGTTGGTTAGGTTTAAATCGTCCTACTACACTATAGGAATAGCAATGTTCACAGGCGTTACAGCATA
>JAOUZG010030082.1:2898261-2911926 GCA_026289955.1 Argiope argentata
TGTGTGTGTGTGTGTGTGTGTGTGTGTGTGTGTGTGTGTGTGTGTGTTTTATTCTCAATCACTTAATTTCCCAAATTTATAAAAACTGAACATTTTTCAGTTTTTTTAGAGCAAGAAAAATTGACTTTAAAAAAATATATTAAATTTTTCTTTCAATTCCTCTGCTCCCTGTGTTCGTGTTGATTTTTTTTTCTCGTTTCTTTTCTGTTTGTAATTTCTTACACACTTGCTCTTGATTAGACAGACATGAAAATCGGGTACATGGCGAACATGTGCTCCAATTTGAAACTTTTTGCTGGCGATAAATTGCCAAATAGGATAACCTTCTTTATCATTTTCTATTAACCCTTAAAAGAGAAAACTTGATGCCTCAAAAGCAATAAATCCCTAATTTTCTGCCCGTGATTTTGAGGTTCCAATTCTCATTTATATCAATTCAATCATTTTGAAAAAAAAACTATATTTTATGAGGGATCTAAGATATTTGTATTGAATAATTCTTGAAATACAACATAAATTATTAAATTTAGTCTGTAGTATACATAAGATTTGAATGCTGAGTGACTCTGCTCTCTGCTTTTTTTTTAAAAAATTGGTTTCAGTTTTTTAAAAAGTTTTTTTTAATGAATTGGAATTTAATAATTTCCAATTTAAATTAAAGCTGAAATTATTATGGATTTGATAGAAAATTAGAGATAAATATATAGATGCATAGTACATTGCTGTTAAGGGAATTTAATATTATGTTTGAATTAAATGATTATCAAAATTCGAAGCTTGAAACATTTTGAAGAAACTATTAAAAGAGAAGTTAAATAAAATATTTAATTGAAAATTTCAAAGAGAATTGAGATTGATGAATCGGCTTATTGCCAATGGTGGCTAGGTCAAAATAAAATTAGCTTTCATACTTTTTTTTAAAAAAAATTATAATTAAAAAAAAGCAAAATTTTGAAATTAAATACTGAATTTATCTGAAAAATTATGATTTAATAATTAATTTAAATAAATTAGTTTACTTGCATAAAAACGTCAAAAAAATTTCACAAATTCGCCTTTTTGACATTTTATTAACAATTTACCGGCGAATGAAATAGTAGTAAGTCTTCAAAACTGTTTAAATGAAGTTTTACAAATTGAACAAACATCGGGTCTTGTTCAGCAATTATTTAAAATATTTTACAACTTAAAAGAAGCATTCAATCATTAACTGACATACTTTCTTTTTATAAAGTAGAAAATGTTAATAAACATTAAAAAAATAGACTAAGTTGCTGTTGAAGTCAAAATAACAGATGAGAAAATTTCAAACAGAACGTGGCGCCTTCTATTGATGATAAAAGATACTTTTAAAGATATGTTTTAATAACTTTTTATGGCAAATAATAAAATATTTACCATTAATTATTTGTTAATTTTCCTTTTATTTTCATATTTTTATAACAAATTGAACTACATCATTAAAAATTCATATTAACTAGTCAATTTATTTCTATATTTAAAATTACAGAATTATCAAAAATATAAAATTCATTTATTAAATATGATTATTGTTTTTCTTCCATTGCAAAACGTTTTTTTAATGTAAGAGAACACAGAAAAAATAGGAAGATTTAATTTTGAACATACATTTATATTAAAATTGAATTATTAAAACATAATTAGTTAAAATTTATTAAAAATATCCTCTCCGACGATGACAGCGAAACCGTTTAATAACTTTAAGTTTTCAAATCAAAGATTTAGCAGCAGAAAATGATTGAAAAATTTAGTAATCTATAAGGAATATATCAATGTGATGCTGATATTCTCAAACTTTATTACTGTACAGTGTTGGCATTATCAAACTTTACTAATTTAGTGTTGAGATTATTGTCTTATTTACCTTGCCGACAAAGTTTGATAATATTCTCTTCTTATCTTAATGTCTATCTTAACTTATTTTATTTATCTTTTACCTTTGTTATAACTTAGTTTTGATTATAAACTCAATTAACTTCATGTCCTTTATTTAAAGTTTAATACCTTACTTCTAAGTAATCGCTTATTCTTATCTAGCTTAATTAAGCTGTCCAAGTAACACAAATTACTTTACTGAATTTCTTTTTCTATATTGTTAATATTAGACAACGTCGTAATAAGGATTCTTAATTAATATTGATAATATTGATCAATATCATAAAAGTATTGTTTGATGTAGTTGAAAGAACTCAGTTGTTCCTCTAAGTTTGTACTTTATTGACATTTAAAATAATCTCTATGTGCATTTCATGAAAATATTTCTGAGTAAATAAACTTAATTAGATTATAAAACGTGAAGTTACTTATCAAGCATTATTAGAAAAGCTACATAAAAATGAATTCAACATTTTCATTTCAATCTTTTATTATATCCATGTTATTGTCAAAGTAAAAAAAAATCAAGTAACTTATAAAATATATAAATCATCTGTAGATTAATTAGGCCTCATAGTCCAATCTGCTAAATTTCTGGCATTGATTTAATTTTATATTACCTATTTAATTTGTAGATACGTTGTTTATTTCCTACTAATACTACTTTTTTTCTTTTATTCTACATAGCTGTAAATTATTCCGTATAGTAGTTTTATTATTCCTTTACAAAGCTGTAAATTGTTTCGTATAGTAACTCTACTATTACTCTACATAGCTGTAAATCATTTCTTATAGTAATTCTGTTACTCTAATATTGCTGTAAATTACTTGGTATAACAACTCTATTATTCCTCTACAAAGCTGTAAATTATTTCGTATAGGAACTCTACTATAACTCTACATAGCTGTAAATTATTTCATATAGTAATTCTATTATTCTATAATAAATTATTCCGTATAGTAATCTATTATTCCTCTACAAAGCTGTAAATTATTTCGTATGGTAACCGTACTAAAATTCTACATAGCTTTAAATTATTTCATATAGTAATTCTAGTATTGCTTTACAAAGTTTTAAATTATTTCGTTTAGTAATTTTACTATTCTACTATTATTATACATAACTGGGAATTATTTCATACAGTAATTAGTAGAATCAGTAAACCCACTATTGTTTCATTGAATATATTGGTTTTTTGATTAATTTGATATGATTTTTTGTAGACAAACAATATGTAATTAAACGGATAGTTTTTTTTTAATTTGCAATTGTTCAAGCAAATATTAGTAGATAATTTTTTGTTCAACAGCTGTTGACAAAATGAAACAGGAAGGGTAATGCAAAGGAACCAATTAAAAATTTAGAAAGTATACTGTGATGAGAGAAATGAAAATAAGAAATAATATTTAAAAATTTTAAGTCAATTTCTACTTAGGTCAACAAAGATAAATTTTTATTTCAGTTCCTTTTTATTAAATAATTATAATTATAATAAATAATTTATCACAATAATTAATAATTTTCGCAAGTATTGATCAATCATTCTTCTCCTTCATAAGAAAAATACTGAAATCTTTGCATTTTACCGATTGAGCAACTGCCTGTTGATTTCATTTTTCATTACACACTGCTAAAACTCTATTAAAAGTATTGAATATTAATTTAATTTAATGAATGAATTAATATTTGATAAACTGTATTAACATCAAGTGTTATCTACTACAAGTTAAAAAAAATGTATATTAACTTGAGTTGAGGAATAAAAAGTATTTTAATAAAGATTGAAAATTTGAACAGTGATGAGACTTGTAAAAAAATTATAAAACGAAAAGAATCTTCTGCGTATAACTAACACATACTTGTGTATATATTTGTATATATTTGTGTGTGTATATTGAAATCATTTTAATTGTCTACCCAAAGATAATACTCTTGAAGTTGCAAAATTTGAGAGATAATTTTCTCTCAAAATAAGTAAAATCCTTCCAAAGTCTCTCATATGATTAAAGTATCCCAGTATTCACATATATCACAGTATTATAACATTATTTCAGTAACAGCTAATTAACTCTCCATTACCTGGAATGGAAATATTTTCCTTTCTTTTAACAATAAAATAAAAAAATAATTAAATATTATTATTATTTAATAATAATTAAATAATAAAACAATTATTTCGTTGAATAATATATAATTAATTTAAAATAATAATAATAAGCCCCTTTATTAATAATAAAAAATTATTCAGTTAATTGTAACAAAGCATTCTTTAAAGCTTTCCATGTACTTCAATATAATCCGTCATGGGCAATCAGATTACCTCGGATGAGTAAGTACAGTTAATGCAAACACGTTTATGCTCCCCTAAATTATAGATATAATGATGAGTCAAATCACTTCCACTTCAATGAATAGTCTCAGCTCTTATAGAAAGAAAAAATAAAAAAAAATAGTAATTGAAAAGAAAATTTATCAATGATTATTATCAGATAGATATTCCGTTCCCTGGAAAAACTTGAAAAAAAATCCTTAAAATCCCTATTGATTTTGTTATTGTCATGTGAGAACATGATGTTGATTTGGTTTGAAGTGTTTTTAGCCTCAAAAGGAGTAGGCAACAAATTGGCGATTTATCGCCTTTGAGGCATCATTTTTTTCCTTTTTTAGGATTCTTAGAAAATAATGCAGAAGGTTGTCACATTTGGTGACTTATAACCAGCAAAAAGTTACCACTTGTCCACCATGTACCCTATTCTCGATATATCGACTCATATGTGTTATAACAGCAACATTATTGTTTCAAACCAGTTTAAATTGATTAATGACGAATTAATTAAGACAAACAGTGCCTTAAAAATGATAATGTTTTCACATGATAACATGAAATTTGAGATAGCAGATTTTAATTTTTTATCATGTCAGAACATGATATTGTTTTAGTAATTGTGTTTAGGTGATTGTGTTAGGTTAAGTCGCGTCACAAAACCTCATTAAAATCAGTGGGCGAAAAATAAAAATAAAAATTAATCTGCACGAGCATCTCAAAAAATCTGCTTCTAATAACGCGTTGCCACAGTATTTACCAAAGCTCTAATTTAAAAAAATCAATGTCTACTGGAAATATAAGCTAGAAAAATGTCATTTTGAGCGCGTGATTATACAAAATGAAATAAATAGGAAATGTGGTGTTTTTTTAAACAATCATTGCGAGACAGAGTTTTTTGGATCGTTTGCAATACTAAAGTGACTGATTCAACGAAACCATTAAAATGAATAAAAATATAATTTAACTTGCACGAGCCCGTGGTGCTCGGCCGTTCAAGAAAGGATGTTCTGACATGATACAATGAAATACGCTTAGCAGATTTTATCTTAATCTTTTATTTCATTTTAATGCTATTTTTTTTCACCCCATTCCATAAAACATCATACTAAAAATATTTTTTTCATAAAAAATAGCATAAAAGTGTCTATAACATACATAGATTCAAAATGTGTGCAGATAATTTATTAATTTGATTACAAGGCTATATCACTAAAGTATTTTTATACGATTAAATGTACATAAAAGCAAAACAATGTGATTTTTACGTAAATGGTGATAGTTGAATTTCTAAACGGTGTCCCGAAATTAATGCAAATTTGAATTTGCAACTTTTCGTGAAGTAAGTTATTGGCAATTCTATTAAAAAACCATATGACAGCTGATAGTTTAAGTTAAATAAAATGGAGCTTTATTCGATAAAGCAACTTGTTAACGCAAGATTTGAAATAAATTTTTAAAACGCAGTTTTTCTCTAATTTTTATATATTTATTGAATTGTAAAGTACACAGTATAGGATTATGTATGGAATAACACAAGAAAAATAACTTCCATGGCTTTGATGACACAAATACACTTTTTTGTTGAATTTTTTCACGACAATTTTGCCTTGAATTTCGTTGACCCAGAATTGAAATTCCTGTTTCAATGCAAGCGTGCTTGAGGGCTTGTTGACATAGACACTTCATCTCAAAAAAATTCAATAAGAAATCCAATGGTGTTAAATCCCGCGATCTAGGAAGCCAATTCCCAAATTTTTGAACTTTGGCAACCATTCTTTCATTATTATATTATTCAGGAAAACGAGCTGTTCAATCGTATGACACTCCTTTCGTACTAACCCTGAACTATCAGCTGTCATAAATGTTGGTAAATTCAACTTTTGCGTCAATTTTAGGAGCCCTTTACACTCCTCTAAAAAAAGTAAAGATAACTATGCTCTCTTTGTAATTCGCATCGATTTCTTCTTTCGAAAAGGATACTTCAGGACAGTGACTGTCGTTTCCAGAAAGTCAATAAGGGCCAGTAGTGACACCCCCAACCAAATTCCGACGTATCCACCAATATAACTAAATGTTTCCACCACCTGCAAGAAATCAAAATTTGTGGATAATCTTCAAACAAATTAGCATCAAAAACAAACAATTTCAACCGCTACAAAACTGAAATTATTTAATTTGTTATTTATAATTGTTTCGTAATAATAAAAAATGCGAATATAGTTATAAAAACAAAATTGCAAAAATGGAGGTGTTGTATTTTTTAATTTTCAAAACATAATTATGGATTTATGTTAAAGTATGGTTTTTAATACTTTAATACTTATAATTGACAGCATGTTATCAGTAACAATGTGGCATACTATATTCTCAATAAAGCTGCAGTATTCTATATAGAACAAACCACTGGATCTAGAGCAACCAAATTTAAATGTATCACTTCCAGAATATTAGATGATCTTTATTTTGGAAATTTTTATATTTTAATTACATTATTAATTGTAAATTTTGCTGTTTTCCTTTAATAATTTTAAAGCAGATTATTCTAAAAACCAGTGAGAGTGGTCTCCCCGAAACTTTCTTGTGCACTTCGAGTGTCGTGAAATGATAAAGTAATATTAAAATTTGTCTTGAATTTAGCTTTTTTACTTAATCTATCCTGGGATTGTTGGCGAGTTTTTTGACGATTAATTCCTGCCAATCTATTACCAGAATCTGAAATTTGAATCTGTGCTTCAGAGATGTTTTTCTTTCTCAATCGATTTAACCAAGGATTCGACACAAAGCTGCTAATATTTTCACAAAATATCATACCTAATTCAACATATTTAAGTCATTGCGTAGCTGAATTATGTTTTTGAAAATGCAGACCGACAGACAGTCGATTCGTTGTTAGTTTTATTTCAAGTTTTGATGGAGTCTACAGTACAAGTGTTCCTACAGGATCTTATCTATCTAACTAACTCTCTCCATCTTGTAGTTATCGCATTGATTTGAAATCGAACAGTAGGACAGATGGACTTCCTCTGAACAGATGTTACTAAGAACTGGATAGAAATATGCAAATTTGGTGTAAAGATCTTAAACCAAATTTTAACTGTCTATCTCAAGCCGTTTTTGATTTACCTTTGTCATTGAAAGACATTTTAAATAAATGTAGTATTTGTACTAAGGGAAACAAAACACAGATATTCATGAAAATCTCAAATTCGAATATTTTGAAGATTACTTTATTTTCTCTATACAAAGAATATGAAAGTGAAAACTATATAAAAAATTAGAATAAAAAATAAGCTTTCCTGTGATGTCAATTTTATTTCCTCATAATAATTACCTCCAAATTTTATAAGTTTTAAAAATATTTTACTGACATATTTACAATGATACTTTTAAATTTTTATCATGTGAGAACATGACATTGTTTTGGTTATGAGTTTTTGTGAGGCATCCAAAAAAACTTAGGCAAGAAATATTCGTTTTTTCATTGGTAGATTGCGAGTCACCTGATCCATGGCATTTGAGGCTTGTTCTGCCAGCAAAGTTGGAAATAATTAATTAAAGTTACTAACAATTGCTCTTTGTTTGTCTTTTCTATGAAATGACGTCATCTTTCAGTTTGTTTACGATTTCTTACTTTCAAATAATTAATCTCGTACTCAGAAGATTTTCGTTTGGTGGTTTTTTTTAGTTTTAACTATTTCCTTTTTTAAAACGTGACTTCTGTTTATTGTTTAATGATATCGTTACGTTTTTAACGTAGCGGATTCGGATTGAATGGACTTTGTATGAGGACAGCACAAACAAATTTATTTACAGCTATTTACAGTTATTTACAGGATAATTAATAAAGTAAAAATTTCAGATAAATACAATCCAGCAGTCAACGGTCAATTACAGCGTAAATTCAAGTCTTACGCAAGATAAAAACAGCTATAGTATAGTACAGCAACAGCGAGCTCAATAACACAGCGTTAACAGCAAACGCAAACACAGGTCACTAATAACAATTCCTCTAGATCAGCGAGACGCTTTTTATTTCAGAGCAAACTCTCAACTAACTACTCGCTAATGGTTGGATTATTGGGGCTCCTAGCCCCGGCAGGGGCTTATCCCCAGTCATGATGAAATGCTTCCACGTTGCTTTCAGCTACATACGTGACCGTCTGCGAAGTGGACTGGAAAAGTTCTGCAGGTCCTTAAGTAGTAGTTGTTGAGGAGTAGGGGTGGGTGAGTTGGCGAGAGTCAGGACAGGTTTTGATTGGCTATTTAGGGGTGGTGGGTGTGGAGTTATGCACCTTGCGAGAACTTAAGACTTAGAGCTGATTGAAATCATCAAAAATAAGAGTTTAAGTATGGAAAAAAGAAAAAGTTAAAAATAACAAAAGTTAAATTACAATATTGGAAATGAGGTGAGATTAGAGTAAAATATTTCTAGGTCTTCTGACTTTAACGTTTGGTGTATATCTGGGGATATTAAGGATGGCTTCATTATTGATTTTTTCCAAGTCTTCAAAAAATTTAGTTGCAAGTTTTTTAAGGAATTTTTTAAGTGGAGGATAGTCTAGTGCAAGGTACATGTTTTTACTTGGCATGTACCAATGCATTTTGCAGATATTTCTTAGAAATCTGGTTTGGAGTCTTTCGACATGATTTAGATTGGATTTAGGCGCATAACCCCACACAGGGCAAGCATATGTAATTACTGGACGCAAATGGGCAGTGTAAAAACTAACTACTCGCTCCGGCTATTCGTCTTTATATAGCCGAAAAGCGCGTGCACCTGAATCTCGTGAAAATTCTCAAAACAACGCGCACAATCTAGCGGCTACTAGACTATTCCTTTCGCCAAACCAATCAAACTGGCGCGAGGCTCCTCGCCAAAGTCGCCATCTTTGGCGAGTTTTCGTGCCGCTCGCCCGCTTGTAACAATATTATAAGCGCATTCTTACTAACTGTATTTCTCAAAATACTGTAAATATTAGAATATAATTTTAATATTAATCTGCATTACGTTCATTGTATTTTACCACATGTACGATAACTACCAGTAATAGTGGACTTTTCGTCTAAATTACTTGTTAGTTTTGATTTTTTTAATCTTAAAATCGGCTCCAAAATCTTGTTTGCCAGCTTGAAAAATCGAAAATGAAAGTTTAAAAAAGTTATCATTAGAGAGAGAAAAGTTCCGTAATTTTTTCAAACCGGCTTGAACGGGTTAATGACTTAAATCAATTAAGAAAAATAATCACTTAAAAAATAATAATGTTTTCACATGATAACTTGAAATTTGCGACCTTAGATTTCATTTTAATATTTTTAGTGACGGCTTTTATATGCTTACGAGTTGAAATGATAATAAATATAATTATTTTGTTCTCACATTATCACTAAATTTAAGGATGAAAGACAGATTAAGTTCATACAGCATCATACTTTAACCCCTTAACTGTTTTGCCCATATGCCGTACGTGCACCGATTTATCGAATTTTGATAGTTGTAAACAAAAAATAAAGCACTCGTAATGATTATAATTCAATATTAAAATTACTTTGAATGCATAGATAAGCCAAGTATTTAATGGATTTTCATTTGAGACAAAATAAGAAAATATTCCCAAAATAGAAGGAGTCATCTTATTAGATAGTAAAGAAAATAAAACAGTTAAGTGGTTAATATTTAGAGACACATACTAAACTATAGGATAATATTATATTATACTATTTAGTACAATATATTCGAATCTTTAACTATACTCAATAGAAAAAGAAACTATTTCTTTATTTAAGTTGTGAAATTGCTTGCATTAAAAATTATAGCTAACAGCAATAATAATCAGAAAATAATTACTCTTCAACTCATAATAGGAAAATAATAATTGTCCTTAACAAAGGACAATTTAAGTAAAAAAATCACCTCATATTTTGGACTGTATGAATAAAGTGTCTCCTCCATCTTTTGAAAAGAAATCGTAACATAAGTCAGACCACTAAAAATAGAAATAAAAAAAATATTTTTAGTGTACCACTAGTCAACTAAATATTATCTTTCTTCAATCAGTTATGAACAAAAAAAGCGGAAATAGTTTCCTCGAAATTTTTTCACCTACTCTTTAATTGAAATGGTATACTGTGTATGCCTCTGCATTTTTACTCTGTAATTGATATCATTGATTTTATATTTTAACATCAGATTGGCGCGTTTTTTGGCGCCAAAAACAATAAACACCAAGAAACTAGCCTGTAATTAAAGTTATATTTTCACTCTCTTTCGCATGAACCTATAAACCATGGGCAAGTTCGTGAATTTTATAAGTGAACTGAGTTTTATTTTCAGAATTGCTTGGATATGAATTTTGCTTTTTTTAAAAAAATCAGCGTATAGGCATGTAATCAAAATGCAGTTGTTGTTGACTGCAAGACATTAGGAATTAAAACCCCCGCTTCAATTTTGATTACTCGCAGGTTTGTCTGAAAAAAAATTTGTTGTTGGTGTTAATTATGGCACTTGCCATGGACAATCCCCGCTGATACATCAGCAGATTTTTAGTCGGAGATATGCGTCTCGTTGTTTTACAAGTAGCGCCACCTAGGGCCAAGAGTACGACTTAGCTACATACACACGTCACAACCCTTTTTAGGGGCCGGACTTAATTCATGCATATTCATTCATTCATCTTAGATTGTAATTTAGACCTGGAAGAAAGAACGATCACTCTGACCTAGTACCTCCAGTGGCATTACTCTCGACATGAAGGACTTTGTGACCACGACAGATTTAACGAGCGCCAGTCGCCAGACACTCTGGGAATCTTTTGGCCGGTGAGTTTCCAACCATAACCCAAGGAGTACGAGTCCAACCCTTTTCCATCCAGGCTATCCCGGAAAGAAACATGTACCTCATCTAATCATAAAATTTGCTATGACCATGCTTCAACTTTCATTCTTGCCAAAAATTGGCAAGCAAATTCAAGCTTGTTTAGAGGCCTTGCAGTTATAGCATTTGCCCCTGATAGATTTTATATCGATGCCAGAATCTAAAATCTATCAGGGGCAAGATGCCGCTTAAAAATTAATTTAAGAATTTTTTTTAATAATGTGAGTACATGATGTTTTGATTAAGAGGTGTTGGTGTCTCCGAAATTTGAAGGCAACAAATATTCGTTTTTCCATTGGTAGATAGCGAGTCACCTGACCAATGACATTTGTGGTTTTTTTGCTAGTATTGTTTGAGATATTTAATTAAATTTATTCTCAATTGCTTTATGTTTGTCGTTTCTATGAAATGACATAAGCTTCCAATTTCACTATGATTAATTACTTTTAAATAATTATTCTCTAAATTAATTGATACAAATAATCACTTAAAAATAATAATTTTCTCGCATGATAACTTGAAATTTATCACCGTAGATTTCATTTTTCTTTTTCTTAGGTATTCACTATTTTTTTTCCTTCAATCACGGAATTGGTAACTCATGTTACACCTATTAAACACTTGGTGAAAAATAACTGGAAATGGGGACCCTTTCAAGCACAGCAGTAGAGATTTCTTCGCCAGTTTCATTCGCAAAAGGTTTCCACCTGTTTTCTGGCATCACACACAATTCCCCAGTCTCTCCAAATTTTATAATAATTTTCTTTAATCCATTCTTGGCACTTTTTCGTCAG
Organism: Argiope argentata; assembly: GCA_026289955.1. Classification (NCBI taxonomy): domain Eukaryota; kingdom Metazoa; phylum Arthropoda; class Arachnida; order Araneae; family Araneidae; genus Argiope; species Argiope argentata. The sequence goes on from JAOUZG010030082.1 coordinate 2,910,150, forward strand.
CCGGGCACAAATGTCGCCAATTGTGAGCCAAAAGCAAGCCGTCTCGCCAAGGGAAACGAATGACAAAACAATCCACGGAATTCTACATTATTTGGCGATTTTTTGCTTGCGCCAGGCTAACGAAAAAGTATTCAATTTTTCAATATGTGTACTGTTCGCAATTTCTTTGAACGGTAATAGTCACGCAATACGTTTAGTAATTGCTGCCATTTTAATAAAACAATTTTACCAGTGAATCTCGATCTTTCTTCTGTAAAGGTATGATTAACATTGACTAAGGCACATAGAATGTTTTTCTAATCCTACCTGCAAGTCTTTGTATAGGTTTAAATAATTTGCAAAAAGAATTTTTTAATGCCATCGGGTGGTCAAAATTTGAAATATTTTTTATTTCTCATTTTTTTATGCTTTTGCTCATGATCCACTAAATTTCATCAAACTCAAATAGGTAGAACGGGTTCTAAAAGGTTCTGAATAAGGGTCATTTAATTATAACCACCCTGTATGTAACAACAAACACTAAGTCTGTAAAAAAACAATTTGACATTTTTAAAGCTTTGATTACAAGAAAAAGGAAAAAAAAATTCACCGATTTCTTATATATAGAAATATTACTTACGTTTCTTTTTGAGGACCTTGGTCTCCCCTGGCCTGAAAGAACACAAAAATTTCAAATGAATAACTTGCCAAAAAGTTATATGTAAATTTGAGCAAAATACAATAAAGTTCAAATTTTTATAATATTGCTATCATTTTTATTTCTATCAATTAATTTTCCAAGTTATGGTAATTTTTCTGGCAAGAGTTGGCCAAGACCGGTCCTTGTGCGATGTAAAGTCAATCAATCAATGAATTAGGATAATCCTATAAATATTTTTATACTAGATTTCTAATTTTATTTTGCAGAAAGTTATAACCTAATTCGTATAATTTTTATTTTAGACATGGCATTTTAAAATAGCATATTTCTCCGGGGGGGGTTTTGTAGCAACCATGTGATTTAGGCAACTGTTTTACAAATGTAGAAAATTTTGGCAGCATTTTGGAAAGTGTCGAAAGATACAAATATGTTTTTTATCTTCTCACGACTGAACAAACATTTATTCACAATTCATCAGTGTAACGTGATATATAGTTTGGCGATCACTACTTTAAGATTACTTGTGTTAAACATGTTTAAAATAATTTATAATGAGGGTGAACATTCAAAGATTGTATAATATTTTTGACAGCAGAGGCAGACAAACTAATAACGAAAATCCAGTGGACTTGGAAGAGTCCAGATCCTGCAGAATGTATTTAATTAATATTTGTGAGAAAAATCTCAAATTTGTAAGAAAGAAGGAGAATACACCAATTTATAGAAACAAATAGTATTGATGGAAGATGCATTTGCGATTAATTTATTTATTCAGGTTTAAAATCTCGATTGAAAGAAAAATAGTGTCAAAAAGTAAAAATATTGTTGGAATAAATAAAGATTTGTATAAATTAGGGTTAATTTCTTCTCCCTAATGCCGCAGCGTCTAGGCGTTATTTTTTATTCAGTCTATTAATGTTAATCTATTAAGGATCATTCTATTTTCGACATTTATTATTCAGTCTATTAGCGTTAATATATTGGTGTTCATTTTATTAGAGTTATATATTATTCAGTCTATTAGCATTTATCTTTTTGTATTCATTCTATTAGAGTTATTTATTATTCAGTCTATTAGCGTTTATCTATCAGTGTTCATTCTATTAGCGTTATTTATTATTCAGTCTATTAGCATTT
>JAOUZG010030082.1:2911936-2924559 GCA_026289955.1 Argiope argentata
TATATTTGGATTACAGGATAAGAATTTTCGCAATATAATTATATTTAAAGACGTCTCCTTAGGTAGAATTTACTAATGTCAAATCGGTCATTTTTAATTTTCTATACAAAAAAAATCCAATATCACTTTATTCTTTTTTTAAATAATTGATTGAAAATTAAAATATCACATAAATAAATGTCTATTAATAACACTTAATTATAACTGAATCTAAGACTAGTTTTTGCCATACCTCCACTTGAGGAGCCTCTTGCTTTGTAAGTTCATAGGATACCTGCCTAAAATAACAATAAAAAACTATAAATAATTAATCGGTCTATTTCAAATCAATTGAATTGAAAAATATACTCTTATAAAATGGAAATGATTAGGATGTTTTTCCCCTTTCTTTGTACGATAATTTTGTAATGCAGTTATTTTACTTTCAATAAATAGTTATTAGAAACCATATATTTTTTTAATTTCTCGATATTGCTGAAAATCGTTTGATTTATCATATTATAACTTATACCGGGAACAAAATGCTGTATATATTGGAAGAGCTAAAAGTGAAAAATGGTATAAAATTCCAAAAAATGGGCATACTAATTTTTAATATAATATTAATGTTTTATAATATAATTAGCATTGCAAAATGAGAAGTGCTTAATACATATAAAGCATTTTTCGTCTAGTAAGTAAATATCATATCAATAACTTTGAATACTTTAGGACTTGCATCTTTCGTCCAATTTTGATTCATTCTTGCGTCCCTAACAAAAAAAAATGTTTGGTTAATTTGCATTATTTATTACAAACATGATCTTCATTAATTTGCAAATTACTGACCAAAAATTACGCCAGATTTCTGAGTTCAACTTGAAATTATTTGAAAATAATTGATTCCAAATTGTGATTTTGCTACTTACCAGCAAGCTGGTCTGCATTCCTTCTCACATGTTCTGGTATCATTCCGTTCTATCTTTACATTATTCCCTAAAAAGAATATTATGTATACATTATTTTACAAGCCGTCTGTGGCGACCAGATGGCTTGACGTGATTAATATCCCAATTAAATATTTTATGTAACGTGACTTTTATGGTGTCTTGGCCAAAATATTTTTTAAGTTTCAAATTCTAATAGTAATATAACGCAGACTGTTTTAGAAGTTTTAAATCATTCTGATCATTATAATGCACTACATTTTTCTATAATACGCATTTTTTGTTGGTGTCACTAAATATAGAGATATATATTTTTAATTTTAAGGCTACATAAAAAATATTTTATGCATTTCCATAAGTTTTTTGAAATTATAGAACAACGCAAACATTTTCTACAACTTTTAATTAAAATTCTAGTTAATTTTTTTAAAAATCATTATAAAATGTATATTAACGTCTAATATATATATATATATATATATATATATATATATATATATATATATAACATGCAATTATGATTATTATCATTCTTGGTCAATGGTCTAGCATATAGAGTGCTAAAATACACAAACTCACATTCTTTTTATTACTCGTAAATATAAAGAAAAAATTTAGAAATTGACTGGAAACTGTCTCAATATTGGAAAAAAATCTAATATTGATTTTGCTTTAAAAAATTAAAATCTGCTTTCACAAATTTCGTAGTTAAGATGAAAGGATTTTATTTTTTTAAGATACCTCATATAAATCCGGCAATCTCGAACATTTAGAAAAGCGATGGTTTTTGAACATTTCAAAATTGAGTTCTGAATTTTCTTTTCTTGAGGACAGAATATTTTTCGGTAAAAACCCCTTTAAGCCGATTTTAAACAATCACTTGATCTCAGATTACAAATGCGTCGATATTTAGAAAACGACGGCTTTTTTACCATTTAAAGATCGTTTCATCTCCAAAAACATCTGGATTCCATAAATATTTTATTGACGAGAATACAATTTAAACTAATTTGAAATGGTAGCGTGACTGTTGTATTAAGCAATCGTCAACTTTTAGAAAAACGATGTTTTTTACTTTTCAAAATCGTTTGAACTCCAAATATTTATTTCCGGCTAGAAAAAAGGACAATTTTTTTTTTAAAAAAATAAGTATATTATAAACTTTTGATTCTTCATCCCGCTGTTTCGCGTTCATTCCCATTTTCTGTACTGTCCTTCTTCGAGTGATATCTTTTTATGATGCTCCCTTTTATTGGCCAGACAGTAGATCCGAGCACATTGTGGAAATTCTTGCCTTTTTTGGCGATTAGTCGCCAAATATGACTTTATCATTTTCCAATAACACTAAAAGTGATTAGTCAATGCCTCCAAAAGCCATAAATCACCAATTTTCTGCCAATTCGCATTTTTTTTAAAAAAAATTCTTAAACCAAAGCAAAATCATGCTCTCACACGTATCAAAAAAAACTTGTATGGATCATTCAAAAGCATTCAAATTCGAAAAAATTCGAATTCGAGATTTTGATGAGTTTCAAAATATTATACTTTCATGAATTCGAAAAACTTATTTTAGAAAATGTCTCTCCGTCCGTCTGTCAATCTGTCACAAAGTTAACTCCAAAATCTTTGGAGTTAGACGGATGAAATTAATGACAAATAAAATATGATACACAATGCATTATTTTAGAAATCAATAAAGTACTTTTACATTCAAATAAATAAGTAACTTAAAGATTTAACTGACAGTTAAATACTATTCGGAAAGCTTTGCTTATTTGAAAATAAACTAAAGAATACTTGTGCATTGAGATCAATAGTTTATGTTTAATAGTTAACAATTACAAATTAAATTTTTTATTTTTAAATGATTTTTTGGGTGATAAATTGTCAAATGTGACAATTTTTTACTTTATTTTCTAATAAGACTAAATGCGAAAAATTGATGCCTAAAAGGCAACAATTGATAAATCACCAATTTGTTGCCTACGTATTTTGAGGCTTCAAAAACCTGAAATCAAAACAATATCACGTTCTCAAATGATACTAAATCAAATAAGACATACGAGGTTATTTTTACCATACCATATAAGAGGTTACTTTTACCATAATTATTGTGCGATTTCTTAAACAGGATACAATACACTTTAGAATCGGAAAACTACTTTTATACATTACATGATAAATATTTGCACTCCTCGGCCAATGACATCCCATAATCAGCACACCACTTGGTACCGCTGAAGCATCTCTTCTCGTTACTCGGGTACCAAATACTAGTTGGCACACAACCACCCGTTTGGCTCATTTGAGTCTTTTTCTTGCACAGTTGCACGCAGTCCTGCGAAAATATAATCAAAAATAAAGGGGAATTATTCTTCAAGAAGCTTATTATTTCTCTATAGAAAATGATAATTTCGTATTTGTAAAAGCAGTTCTTAAAAGAGCAGTGAGTTACAGAGACAGAATCAAGCATATGAACTTTTCGCCAAATTTGAACTTTTTGAATGATATGAACTTTTTTGTAGACAAATTTCAAACTTTTAACAAATTCTTTTGAAGGATTTCTGTTTCTCAATGTGTATGAAAAAAGGATAACTTAAAAACGTAACTATAAAAAAATCGAAATATGCTATCTCAAATAGTATATCATATGAGCCCATTGTTATTTTAAGCAATATTTATCATAATTAATTTAAGTCTTTAACCAATTTAAACAGGTATAAAACAATCATGTGACTATCAGAATACGCATGCGCTGATATATCGAGAATCGGGTAAATAGAGAACATTCATGCCAAGTTGTAACTTTTTGTAGGTGATAAATCACAAAATGTGACAACCATCTTTGCTGTTTTCCAATAACTTTAAAAGCGGAAAATGGATGCTCCAAAATTCACAAATTGCCCAATTTCCAACCCGTTCCTTTTATGACTTCAAAATCCTCAAACTAATACAACATCTGTTCTCACATCATAAAAACTTTTTAACAATAAGAAAAAAACTGTAACAACGTTGTCGTTGACTTAAATTTTTGAGATACAAATTAAATTTTTATTTTTAAGTGATTTTTGGGTGATAAATTACCAAATGAGACAACATTCTGCTTTATTTTCTAATAACCCTAAATGCGAAAAATTGATGCCTCAAAAGAGATAAATCGCCAATTTGTTGCCTACAAACTTTGAACCTTCAAATACCTTGAAATAAAACAATATCATGTTCTCAAATGATAATAAATCAAATAAGACATACGAAGTTATTTTTTCTAATAGTAAAACAATGTTCAATATTGAACGAAATCTAGCAAATATCATTGTATATGTGCATATGTATAAGGCATTACTCATAGGCAAAACAGATGACGTTTAGCGGATTTTTCTCACAAAAAGTGTCGATATGGATTTAAAATTGGGTTAAGTATCGAATTGTAGACTGTATACTTTTTTGTCGATTTCTGTATGAACATAAGAACACAAAAATTTAAACAAGATGAAGGAAATATTGTATCTAATCATGATTAGAAAATCATGGATATATAGATATAAAGTTTTGCACTTAACAGGTCACCTAAAGCTGTTCAAAACATTAGGTCAATGCAATTAAAATTCAACTTTCAAAAAGTTGTAAAAAAAGAGAGAAAACTAATCAGAATGATTTAAAATTTCATCTAAATAAATTCAAAGAAGAGGGGGAAGAAGAAGAGGAGTGTGAAGGATGAAAAAATACTATGGCAATATATGGTGCTGTACTTATTCAAAACATTTATGAATTTGAGTACTAGTGATATGGAAATAAAATCTGGTGATCTTTGATTAAGTAGTATCGTTAGTGTTTGATCATTGTTAGGTTTAAGTTTACAGAAAAATTGTATTAAACAATAAAGTTTCTGGAGGGATTCAACATTTTTGGTATTGATTGTTGAAAATGAAAACAAAAGCAAATATTAGTCAAAAAAAATTCCAGCTCTCCTCCAAGATCACATGATCTTAATCCTTTTGATTTACGGCGGTAAGATTATCGAAAACATTTTATATTCAGTGGTTCGATTGCAAACGTAGTTTAACTGAATATATAAATTATGCCCCTCATTTGCTATATCAATATTCACTCCAATCTGTTGTGAAACATGTTGTGTCACGATTTGTAATAGTGATAAAATATGATCGATAACACATGGAATTTCTTGGTAAATCTGACCAGAGTAATTGCATTTAGAAGGAGAGCCTGGGCTTTCAGCCTATAATCTCCAGTCCCTAGAAAGAACTGTTAATGAACATAGCATACATGATTTAACCTAATGATGTAGTGCTTAGTAGAATTAAAGAAAAATATTTTTAGTAATTGTTATGAAAAGAGGGTGAAAAAAGGAGAAGAGAGAGGGATAGTAAAAAGAACATTTAAGTTAAGGAAAACGAAGAAAAAGAAAGAAAAAGATAAGGAAGAAAAAAATAAGAAAAAATATTAGAAATAAAAAATAAGAAGAAATAATAAAATAATTAGGGATGGGAGTTCTTGGTAAATCTCGAGGCAAGAACCGAACACCACATCGGAAGCTTCAGTGTCAAAAAATAAGCAGCCCAACTTGATAATTATTGATTAACATGTTTACTACTTTGTTTGTTTGATTTTTTTTGTCTGTTAGGTTCAAATTTTGCAATCAATTTTAAATCGTTGTAGTGAATGTCTGCCATAAATCAAGTATCCCTATAATAAATCATATATACCTATCGTGAATCATATAAATCATATCAGATATCTGTAAACTACAGGCTCCGCTGAGGCTCTGCCTGACGTAATAGCCGAGTCACTCATCATCCGAGTATTGACTCCAGAAGCTTTTTAAAAAGCTTTCTCTTTCATACTCTTCTGAAAGCACTCTCGCACTGCTAAAATGAAGCGAGTAGTAAAAATCAAATATTTAATTTCTTTAGTTAAATTGTAAATATAAATACTTTTCTAAAACATTGCAATAAACATTGCATTGTCACTAAAAAGTACAGGCATTCTGAAGTTAACCGAAATGAATTAAAGATTTATCACTTTAAGTATGATTCAGAGCTAGGTGACAATGAAATTTTTACTCGCTATCTAATTGATTATTTATCTGTTTAGTAAAGATTTTACAGATCGATTAAACATTTTCACTGCCAGTAAATGACGCCTTGGTTTTATCATGTCATGTTGTTCTCATGTATGATCTCTCATTTTCATTCGTGATATTCTCATCGGAAAGTGAGTTTAAAAACTAATAAGGAGAAATTTTCTCCTTGTTCTATACAGATTTTATCAAATATTTATGATGATGAATGTTCCGAATTCAGTTTTTACTAGTGTGAAAAAAACGGAACATTTCTAGATCTAATAATAACATGTACTTACGCTTTCTGAAATGGGTCCTGTGCCTCCATTTTTTCTCCATTCTACGTGGTAGTCAAAACAATTTGTATCATAAGGAGGCTCTATCAAGTGTTTTACTGTCTAGGACAGATTAGAAAATTTTCATCAAAGTATGAACTAGTATGTCATTTTATATGAATGATTTAAAAGCACACATTATTTAATACATTCACATCATTGCTATAATACTCCAATCTTTTGCAGAATGTGATCTTTTGTACTTTCAAATCGTAGGTAAAATCAGTAAACAGGCCTTTTCTTGAAAATTTTAACGATTTTTACTTTTTCTACAAATTTTGGTTAGGAGCAGTTGAAAACCGATTTCATTTTTATTTTTTTTCTATGATTTTTAATTTAATTACAGTTAAAAGTATATCCACTGAGGCATCACCTTGTCATGGTTTATGGGTTTTGAATTAAGAATATCACAACAACACCACATCTTTTAATGAAAATCTTTTAATAGCGTCGCGTCTTTTCATAATCATTAGAACAGCGCCATCTATGAATCAACTTTTGAACTATTTTTTTCTGTCTCAAAATAAATTCCAATTACTTTACATATACTAAGATGAAATACATATTACATATTCATCTTAGATATTACTCAGATATACTCTAATATACTATTCTAATATGTATCAAATATATAAGTAATTATTTACATATACTCAGATATATTCTAAGGTCAGTTTGACATATGTTTCTAATAATGCAGTATTTTGAAAGTGTAAAATTAATTATAATATATAGAAATATATTTCCTCCCTCAACCTGAAGATTTATCTAAATTTGTTTTGGTACTTACAATTCTTTTTGTTTTTGTGTCTCACATGAGATAAAATAGAAGAAGAAAAAAACTGAAAAAATAGTGGACACCCGGGCCGTATTCTGAAATATCGAAATAGGATAATATTGAAAGTTTGATTCATTTTTCCCTATTCTATTTTCTAAATTCTCTCCTAGAGATAATGTATACTCAGGAATTACAGGAAACGTGTACTTAAAAAATTTACTCCATATTTTTAAATCACATTCTAGTATAAACCGAGATTGACTCGATTGAAAGTGAATGAAAGTGAAATGAAAAGTAGTGAAATTTATTTCTAGAAACTTATTACATTAGAGGAAAATAAACAAATAATGGAAATTAATACAAGTAATATGGGAAGGTTAATTTTTTTTAATTTTAAGATGGATTTAAATATGATTTTTTAAAGATAAAATGATTCGAAAAATGTATAGTAAAGAACTATTAAAATTATTTCGATTAATATTTGATTACTTTCACCTCTATAAAATCACCAAAAAAATGCAAGCTATCGCTAACCATCTTGTCATCTTATATATAGTGGTGTTGGCTAGATTGGCGTAATCTGAAAACCACTTAACAAATATTGGAACGTATATTTGGGCTTGGCGATTTTGTTATAAGGTCGCAAAATAAGCAAACCTAAGCAAGCATCAAGATATAATGAAGATTGGCGATCGTGTTATAAACTAAAGATCGAAAAGCAAATCCGTCTGAAAATCGCCAAGAAAAATTGAATTTTCTTTACTAAAAATGTAATTGAAATTTTAGAAACTTTTCATTGATGAGAATTTTTTTCCATGGAATAACTATGCATCAAATTTAGTAAATACGCACTCAACTGTTTGATTCGATTTGAAACGATTTTTTCATCATGGACATCACAGTTTATGGATAGCATCTTAAGGAGTAATAATGGTCACTAAATGACTGGCCAATGGTTGCAATTGTCGGGTCAAACTCGATGTCGTCATTGCATTGGCAAGATATTGGATTCTGACCATAAACCCTATAAAATTTATCATAACAAAAATAACCGTTATTTTTATGAGCGAATGTACAACTATTTTTAACTAAGAATTTTATTTAGACAAATAGCTTTTATATATTGTTTCAAATTATAATTAATGGAACCATTTCATTTCAAAAAGTAATTTATAAATATCCTCTACAGATAATTTTCTGGAACTTATATATTATACCGTCCAACTTTATCTCCAAATTTGAATTCGTCGCCAATGAATTGCTAAACCGCCAATTATGGCAATCTGACAATAGTGTAATTCGTTGATTTTTATCGCCAAATTTAAATCCGTCGCCAATAAGTTACTAAACCATTGGTGATCATTGGCGAAGACGGTCTAATACGTAAGTACCCTTTTTTTATACTTTTGAATCCAAATAAAATCATGGAAACACATATTGAAAAATAATGAAAAAGGCGATATTAGGACTAGGCGAACTCATGGTAGAAAAAAAAGACAAAGCCATAACTATTTCAAGAAATAAATTTTAATTTTTACTTACTTGTTTCACGAAAATTTTATAACTCCGTTCTGAGTGCAAGAGTAGTCCTTCAACGAAAGGGTTTGACAAGGCATAAGGGGAATGCAAAGAGACTTGCTTGTACATCTCCATCAAAGCAGGATCGTATTCTTTTGGTGGACTAAATAGTTCTAATTCTATAGCTTTAAGAAATAATCAATTAATGATGCAATGTGACTGACATATTACTTGGAAATGACTCTTGTATAATTATATCACTCAAACTTATTCAGAAAAAACATAAAATTTTTAGTCGTTTTTAGTGTAAAATCTAATTGAAATTGTAAAAATATCTATTATCCAAGAGTAAACTACCAGCCCAATTTGGTAGCTTTGAATCTGACTGCTGTTCTGCAGAAATTTTAATTTCATTCGGATCCAATTCCAACTTACAAAATCCACTTTGACCGGTATATTTTAAATAAATATCTCAAACATTAATAAAGAATAAAATATTTTTAGAAGGAATATCCTAATTTGATAGAGATAGAAGGTTATCATTTACAAACTTTCTCTCATTTGCCAATACCGGCATTTTTTCATTTGCTTGCTTTAATACATATTATTTAATTTTTCACTATTTAAAACATTTTTTTTTTTTGAGTATATACCTTTTTTTCTCTTTTAATACTATTTTAAGACCTATACTTTCAATTAAGGTGCGTTTATCGCAGCTTGATCAGTATTGACCCCTGTGAAATAAAAAACCAGTAATATGAAAAAAACGTTAATTCCAACTTAGGTCAACAAAATTTTTAGAGAATTTTAGGGGTGCTATCTATTGAATCAAAACGAAACTATTCACGTATAAAAGATTATAAATTTTCTAATTTTTATTTTAAATGTATTAATGTTTAAAAAACTTTATTAACATCAAGTGTCATCCACTACAAATTTAGAAAATGTATTTGAACTTGAGTGGATGAATAAAAAGTATTTTATTGAGGAATGAAAATTTGAAAATGTATAGGGAGAGTGTGAACTAATAGTAGGAATTGAAATATATCAATCAATTTTTTTGAATGTTTTGAATACATATTTTCATCATTTTCCGTTAACAACATTATAAATGATAGATTATTTTCCTATAGTCTGATCAATTTAAATCAGCTTTTTTAAAATCTAATATAATATATTTAAAATAATCAATTAACGTTCAATATACAGTATATCCGGACTAAAAGCAAATGAATTTGGCTTAATATTAAAAAATTACCAATTAAAATATTTAAAAGTGCATTTCAGTATAAAAATATCATCTCTGAAGTTATTAAATGAATTATTTGAATGATGCGCTTCATTTTTTTGTTTACACACATCGGATTAATCTCCAAGAAATAAATTCTAAAAGAATCAAATTTAGAAATCTTGGCGGCCAGGCGATTGAACTTTCTCTTCCAATCCAACTTCCAGGAAATGTTCTATTCAAAAAGGGAATAATATTCCAATGATAGTATGATGGAGCGACATCCTCTTAAAGCAGAAATCTAAGTGGAATTAGGGCCGTGGAGGCCTGGTGGTAACGTCTTGACTCTTGAGCCGCAGGGTTTCAAGTTCAAGACCCGATTCCACCGAAGAACCGTCGTGTAAGAGGGTCTGTTGCACGTTAAATCTGTCTAAACATCTTCCCTTTATTGTGATGTTGTGTGGAGAGGGAGAATGCCAGCTCAGGTGTCGTCCTCATCATCTGACGGAGGTTCAAAATTATGATATCTGTCCCAAAATTCCTTAATATTGCTTTACAACGGAACGTTAATATAATTAAACTAAACTAAACTAATCCAGGTGCAATTCATCTAATAGCTAAGTTTTTTGGTGCTATTATAATTTTCTCTTTACTAATGAAACTAAGACTATATGAAAATTATTACAATTAAATTGAATTAGTTGAAAAAGAAAGTGAAAATAAGTCTTTACCAATAAAATCTTGGTAAATAGGGATTTTTTTTTCTTTCCTATGAATTGCTGAATATTGTAAATATGCCTGAATTATATCTAGTTTGGATCTAGATTGCATGTACGGCTGAAAGGTCTAAACTCAAAAACTTTCAGAAAGGTTTCTGATCCACGGAAGAGCAATCCATTGCAATATAATAAATACTTCCTTATTAATAAGTAATAACTTTGGGATCTTTTTAGCTCGAATACTAATAAATAACATTTTTCAAAAATCCGCAGCACAGATATATGGTATCAAATCTTCGGTACAAATAATAATCAAAGGTACCTGTGGAAGTGGATATATTTCGCGGATTTCTTTCTGGGTGCCCATACACACTGTTAATGCTGAAGCAAGCTGCTGGTTCATTTATTTTATTCGGACATGCGGGAGCCAAAGTCAAATTCCTGTGAAAAGATATCAATGAAATATAAAGATAACAATGAATAATAAGTTAGCAAACAAAGCAAAAATGAAAATGGATTGCAGGGATTCCATTTGAATCTTAAGTGAATATAATACATTGTGACTTGCCGATTCAAACTGTTTTTAGAAAGGATTAATTTTCGATTTTATTTTGTTATGATGGAATTTTTTATTTATTTTTCTGGTGTGTTACATTTTTGTGATTTTGTGTCATCCTGATACAAATATACAATTTCAATGACTTCAGAAATTAATTTCCATTCAACAGACTAGTTTAGTTACAATTTTATCACATATGATATCATTAGATAGCAAAACATTATGGTATCATTTGAAACAAAAGATTATCTTAAAATCAATAATAGCTAAAATAATAATGCATGGACAAAAAATTTTGAGCAATGAAAAAGGTTGAAATTGATAAAGTCTTCCTTTTAGTATATTAATAAAAGTATGTCTTAAAAAACTGTTTCTTAAGAAATTTTATTGTTATATTTCCTTTTTCTACATTTAATTGTCCGAAATTGTTACTTGCTATTTGTTCCTAATCAAGAAAAATCAACAGTGGTAGAAATTGGAACCTACAAAGTTTGTTTGCATAGTTTTAGAATAACTTCGGGACGATAAATCCGGCTTTGTATAGATTTAGAACAAATTCGGGGCCTTTACACTGAAGAGGCAAAAGTCATCTAATACCTTTTAATAACATGTCTTTCTCCCTTCTGCCTAGAACAGTGAAGCAATTAGACGTGGCGTGGTCTCGTCTTGTAGTTGGAAGTCTCCTTGTGAAATATTGAGCTATGCTGTCTATATTGGTATCCGTAATTGCAGAAGTAATATTCGGTGCAGGATATTGTGTACGAATTGACGTCTCCCTAATATACAATGAATGTTCGATGGGATTCATATGGAGTTTAGATTATCGTGGATTCAGGATGCAAAAGTCATCTAATACTTCTTAATAATATGTCTGTCCTCCTTCTGCTTAGAACGATGTAGCAATTAGACATGGCGTGGTCTAGTCAAGTAGTTGGAAGTCTCCTTGTGAAATATTGAGCTCTGCTGTCTATGTAGCTATCCATAATTGCAGAAGTAATATCCGATGCAGGATATTGTGTACTAATTGGCGTTTTCATAATATACGATGAATGTTCGATGAGATTCATGTGGACTTAAGATTATCGCGGAATTCAGGATGTAAAAGTCATCTAGTACCTCTTAGTAATATGTGAATCCTCCTTTTGCCTGGCGCAGTGTAGCAATTAGACGTGACGTGGTCTCGTCTTGTAGTTTGAGGTCTCTTGCAGAAATATTTAGCTATGCTGAATCTATAGATATCCATGACGGAATTAAAATCCTGTGTATAATATTGTGTACGAAATGACATCTTTATTATATTCCATAAATTTTTTATGGGATACAAACAAAGATATATAGGTGGTCATATAATCCCCTAGAATTATCCAAAGTATTCTTCAAAGCAATTGCAGTTGACTGTAGCTGACCAATTGCAGTTGACTGTAGTTGACTGACCAATTGCAGTTGACTGTAGTTGACTGACCAATTGCAGTTGACTGTA
>JAOUZG010030082.1:2933737-2946362 GCA_026289955.1 Argiope argentata
GTGTGTGTGTGTGTGTGTGTGTGTGTGTGTGTGTGTGTGTGTGTGTGAAATCCAAATAAGTTTTGACTATCTGTTGGTCCGTACTTTCAGAAATATGAAAATTCAATAATTTAAAATCGCAATGCATTAAATATATCAAATTTAGTATATTTTATGTCTACGAGTGTATTTTGGCCGAATTTTTGATTCAATCAGTTGAGAAAAACGTGTCTAGCAGTATTTAAATTTTGGATACTATTAACGCATGTCTGGAATTAATCGCCAATTAACTCGCCAAGGATGACACGATAGATTAAATAAAATTGTTAAGTCCCCGCCAAATGTTAATGTTTTATAACTTGCATTTCAGGCGTTCTCAGGCATGACAAGTTTATTTGAGTGTGTGCGAGAAAATTTAGAGGAAACTATTTCTGCAGGTTATTTTTTTATAAAACTCTCGTATACATTGTATATTCTATTGCAATTAAATTCTTTGGGAAATATTTGTCATGAACTTCACCTAAATTAACATTCCTATGTTAAGTGTGAATCCCAATTAGTTATAATTGATTATTATGAGTGTCTCCTCATTTGCATCACAAGTAGTTATATCTTATTATTATGAGTACCTTATCCGTTTTAATCACAAGCAGTTATATTCTGAATATTATATTATGAATGTCTTACACGTTTGCATCACAAGTAGTTATAGCTTATCATTACGAATGTCTTACCCATTTGCGTCACAAGCAGTTAAAGCGTATCATTATGAGTGCTTTACCAGTTTGCGTCACAAGCAGTTATAGCTTTTCATTATGAGTGTCTTACCCGTTTGCATCACATGCAATTATAGCTTATATTTATGAATGTCTTACCCGTTTGTGTCACAAGCTGTTATAGCTAATAATTATGAATGCTTACCCGTTTGCTTATTGTAATTAAATTCTTTGAGGAACATTTGTCGTGAACTTCATCTAAATTAACATTCCTATGTAAAGTGTGAATCCCAATTAGTCATAACTGATTATTATGAGTGTCTTCCCATTTGCATCACAAGTAATATTTTATCATATGAATGTCTTAACCATTCACATCACAGGCAGTTATAGCTTATCATTATGAATGTCTTACCCGTTTGCATCACAAGCAGTTATAGCTGGCATCATTATTTGGTCCTTTCGTGTAATCTGTATATCCAAAATGGTAGGATACTTCCAGTAGAGATCCATAAAATCAAGAGACTGGTAGATGAATCCCACTATGCAGCAAAGGAATATCGCCAACCTGACAAGACGGACTCTCCAATTGCTAGCAACCACAATCTCAGGGATTCCAGTTACCAACGAATTGCTGTAGAGATTTTTCGCGTATTCTGAAAACTCAACTTTCTTTTTGTTCCACATCCTTTGGGGATACATTTCATGTAGTTTTTATTTTTATGATAATTTTCCTGAAAATAAAATAAAAATTATTGAATAAAAATTTACATTATAGAATTTTTAACAAAAATCATGGCACTTTTTTATGATTTTTTGAAATCCTCTTTCTATATAAGACAGATAGAAAGAGGTAAAGACAGATCGTAAACTCATCAACCCTCAAAAAAAGATTTTTTTACTATAATTTGTACCCCGGAAAAAAATTACTATAACTTTAGCTGAATTTGATTGGTTGATTTCATAGTTAATCTTACTATACACCAGCGTTCTGGTATAAAGGTAGCCCATCTTCCCCATGATCTGGGCGTCCCGGTTTCAAGACCCGATCGAGTATGGTTGTTCTTCTGTGTTCTATCTGTAATGTGTGAATGTGCTCCCCTGTGTAAAGGAGCTTTTCCAAGCGAATGTGATGAGTGAGTAGCAAAAGTCGTACTCTTGGCCCTAGTTAGCGCTTCTATAATACAAAAGAAATTGTTAGGCCTAAATCGCTGACTACCTCAGTGAGCTTGTCCATGGTAAGGGGCATAAGAAACAACAAAAAACAGCAACAACGTACTATGGATGATTTTTTAATTTAAAAAAAAACTTTGAAAGTGGTTAAATAAAAGAATAAAACAAATTGCTTAGTGCTTGAAATTCATCTTTTGAGGATTTTACCCATCCAATCTTGAAAAAATTGCAAAAACTCATTGATGAACAATAACATATGAGGTTTCGCTTGTAAACTCACTTTTATAAACACTTATTATAATGCATTCTGTAAATTTGAGTCAAGATTATGTCTGTATAAAAGAGTACTATCTGTTATATATCATTAGGGAAATTGTAGTATATAAATCAAATATAATTTATAATATAGTTGAAGCTTGGAGTAAGTTGAATGTCGATTACTCGATCTAAGAGAAAGGTTTACATTTACGATTTGCTTTAATATCTCCTTTTATTTCTTACAATATTGATTGAAATTTTAGAATATCAGATCTAATTTTACTTTTAAAATTGAGTCATATGATTTTTAAAGATGAGTTTTTCTTCCAAAAGCCTTATTTCCAATCAATATAAAGCTTTTTTTAATCGATTCCCAAACCTTTCCAGAAAATTGCAGTACCCAAAGCAGCATTCATGATCATGATCCCCTCTTCCTTTGTAATGCCAATATATGTCCGTTCTGCAGCTTCCCTGATAAAGCAGCATTTTTTAGAAGAATGAAAAAAAAATCGATTATAGTTATCATGACTTTGAATTAGCTTATCTTTAATTTTAAATCTCTAACAGAAACCGCACGGCGTTTCCCAGGGCATAGAATCAAGAAGAAGAAAATTGAGCTTTAAAGTTAAGTCTAGCCTCCACCCGATATGGAATGTGCATGCTAAGCAACAGCAAACAAACATGAAAAAACATATTTAGAAATTATCAAAAACAGCAACAAAATTTTTTTATAGCTCACATTCAGAAATATTTAGACTGTTAACAAAGATATAAATATGATAGGTCAATAGACAAAACACAAGCGACCCTTTCGCTCCTCAGGAGATTCATTCTGTCTCCGCAATTCAGTTGTATTGGGATTTAAAGAAAGACGGTTATTTCGCTCATCAAAAGACTCTCCTTCTCTAAGTGTGAGCATTATTTCTCTGATATTCGCTAAATCGAAAGTTTCTTTCATCTTCCGACAAAGGTTAAATTTCCTTTTCGGGGAAAGGGGGCGGCATAATGAGATTGAATTGCTACTTAAAATCAGACGTAAAGAAAGAAATTTGTCACATATGCATACCGTAGTTCTTGCGATCTGTACATGCGCATTTTGCGGTTTTTGCGCATGCGCGAATGAAATACAATTTCAATTATAAAACTCCCCTTTTTATGATTTTAATGTACTAAAACCTTCCCCAACAAAGGCTGTATAAAATAATATAAATACCTCGTATATCCGTTAATTATTTTTCAAGTTTTTGTAGTTTCAGCATACAGACGTTTTCAGGAGACTTCATTTTATGCTATGTATGGATAATAAATCAAATGATGATTTGTTGTGTTTATTAACCCACAAGATTCGCTGTATTTCTCTCGACAATGTTTGTAATTTCGACAATCACCCTAATTGGTAGTGCTTTTCTATTTCATTTAATAGATCTTATACAAATAATGACAATATTCACAGTATTAATAAATTCGGAATAACTCCTACAGCAATGTATCCAATCTCTAATTTCCTATAATGGATGTTTTTTATCTTAATTATTTGTATAAGTAATTGTAGTTAAAAGATAATGTATTATTTTAATTGTATAATACTTTCAAGAATATTAGCTTTTCATTTGAAACAAAATTCAAAATTCGGCTGTGAACAATTTTAAAATATAATAGCAAAACAAATTTAAATTAAATCTATTGTTGTTATTATTTATGGCACTTTTTCAAGCTCGCTGACAGGCCTGTCAATGATTTAAACTGATCGAACGTTTCTCATTTTTCAGTAGAGCCAACAAGGGATAAGATTACGACTTAGCTACATACATGTTACAACCCTTTTTACAGGTCGGACTTCATGCATGTCTTTTTATTCATTCATCCACAGATCGTAATTTAGACCTGGAACAGAGCTTGATCACCTCTGACCCAGTACCCCCAGTGGTATTACTCTCGACATGGAGAGGCTTTGTGACCACGACAGATTTAACAGGCGCCAGCCACCACACACACGAGGAATCTTCGACCGGAGAGGTTCGAACAAGCAACCTAAGAAATACGAGTCCAATGCTCTACCAACGAGACTACCCCGGCCCTCACTTGAATCTATTTTTTTACAGAAGAGAACGAAAAATATAAAAGAATATATATATTTTTAATGTTTTTAAACAACATAAGAATCAAGCTTGTAGCATCCTTATTAATTTTAGAGACACTAGAATAATGATTTAGAATTAAATCAACGCTTGATTTAAATTTTATCAGTTCGAGTGCATGGCCTGTGTAAATTATAATTAAATAAATGAATTAGAAAAAACGCAATAAAATAAATCAAATTTTCGGGGATCACTAAAATTGCGGAATGCCTAGATAATTCCCTATTTTACATATTGGACAAAATGTCTCAGTAATTTAATAATGCGAAAAATATATTTCTTCTTCGCCTTCTTGCAAATATAATGAACATCTTAAAGTCAGGTATCAATAAATACCGTAAAATGAAATGAAATTTTTTATGGCAGAAATTCTCTAACATTTAATAGTGGATGAAAAATAAAAGACAAATAAGTACTGTCATCGAAAATAATTTTGGGAATCATATCGAACAAAAAAAAAACACCAAACATTTAAAATAGAGAGGTTTGGAGGGGGTGGGGTAGAGTGTATGAAACAACCACTCATCAAAAGTTTAATTATAGACAGCTATTCATTGATGCAAAATGAATTCCAAAATCGAATGAACATTTTTTTTCAGAAGAGAAAAACATTATGCAGTTTGTGGAATGATTAATTACTTCTAGCAATGTTCTGTGCCTTTTTTCCCCTTATGTGTTGTCCAGGTACATGTACAGAAATGTTTTTAATCAACAAAATTGCTTTAGTAGTTTTTTAAATGTTTTTTTTTGTCATTTTATTTATTCAGTTATTTATTTAATCTATAATCATGATTTATGAGTCCTGTAGGAAATGAGTAATTGCATACACAGAATTTCAGAAATTAATTAAATATATCTATCTGTTCCCCAGACTGTGTTATCTATTTTTGTAGAATGAAATTTGGAGTGAAATATTTATAAATAAATTGCGATTCTAAATTAATTCATTTCATTGAAAAATCCCGTTTATTTCACTAAAAATGTTTCTATAAATTAAACATTGCTTTTGAATGAGTGAAAATTTTGATCTATTGTTTTATTCTGTTCCATTCTCTAACAATTTGTTATTCTTTAATTGTTCTATATAGTATCAGCTTTCTACAGTGAAGATAAATGCATAGCAACAACCTTTTAACAAAAACATTTAATATAACCCGTTTTTAAATAGACTAAAATGAACGAAATTATTTCTCGAGCTTCATAGAGTTAGTAATGAAAATTTGTAATGATGAATTTCAGAAATTCATGAAAATAAAAATCAATAATTCATGAACTTAAAAATCAAAGCTATCAAAAATTATTTCACACATTTTTCGATAATAAAACGATAATTTCGATTGAAAACATGGCATAGTAAAGATTATTTTTTATTCTTTCTTTTCTATTTTTTTTAGTCTTTGGGTGGGAATTTACAATCGATTTTAACTAACTTCTCGATGAGCAGATAGCATGGCGCTATCTGTTGGCAGTCAAAAATATTAACCTATTCCAAGTTTAGTTCCTCGCAAAAATAAACAAGAAAGTTTGTTAATATTGCATAATCTTCCAATTTAGAATTATATCCAGTTCACCTTCAGATCTCTAGCTTCGGAAATTTTGTTTTTAAATCGATTGCAAAGTTACAACTAACAAACAGACAAAGTAAAAGACGAATTAATAAAAATACCTTGCTCTTTCATTTTGTTCGAAAGTCTGAGATACAGGACTTTTTCTGACTGAAATTTCGTTCAATAAAATTTTGTCTACTTAACTTATTTTATATTCGTAATGAGGTAATCAATTTTTATAACTCACATCTTGGCACATTTGATTTCAGAAAGTTTCTGCTTTTATATGATAGCTATGGCAATATTCTATTTTTATAATGTCAGAACTTAATTATCATCTAATCGATTAATTAAAAAAATTGTTTCGATATAAGTGGTGCCATCTAGAAGTAAATTTCAGAAAAGGGGTATTTTGAAACTCCATAATAATAATTTATAAATTAAAAGTAGAAAATAATTCATATAAAATTATTTCTACATTTTAAAGTATTAATAAAAGAGAATTTTTAAAAAGGGTTTTATTTAATTTATTGAAGCAAGAAAAAAATCTAGGATTTTGAGTATTTAATATGCAGTAATTTTTCTGTCGATATACCTGATCTTACCTTCTTTAAAGATTTTACATCGTCATACTAAAATGTTATTATCATGTCAGGACTTGATGTTATTTTGGGAATGAAGTAGAAAACAATCAGTAAGCAAAAAAAAAACCGTAGGTGAAAAATAAAAAAAAACCTGTAGACGAAAAACTGAAATATCATTATCTGCACAAGCATCTCAAAAAATCAGCTTTTAATGACATATTGTTATTGCCTTTAAAAAGCTCTGATTTAAAAAATAAGTTAATGACTACAGCAAATATTCAAAAAATCAGCTTTTAATGACATATTGTTATTGCCTTTACAAAAGCTCTGATTTAAAAAAATAAGTTAATGACTACAGCAAATAAAACCTAGAAAAATATCATTTTGAGCACGTGATTTTGTGAAATGAAATAAATAGGAAATGTGATATTTTTTTAAACAATAAAGGCGAAACAAAGTTTTTTATGTGACACATTCAATACTTAAATGACACATTCAATGAAAGATTTAAATCGAATAAAAATATAATTTAACTTGCACGAGCACGTGCTGCTTGGTCGTTCAAGAAACGATGTTCTGATATGATGCATTGAAATATGCATAGCAGATTTCATTTTAATATTTTTTTAATATTTTTTCTAATAAAATATTTTAAAAAGTTAAATAAAATTAAATAAAAAAAATTAAATACAGTCATCATCAATTACTCTTGATAAAGTATATAAGACTTAAAAATTATTTCTTTTTTCTCCTAATATGCTTTAATATTCCAAATAAAGACTTTATAAAAACTCAAATCGAGTATTAAAAATAGCTACACTGAGTTTCTGCTCTTAAATCCGAATAACACAAAACGTGCGGAAGGGCTCAAAATAAAATATAGTTGTTAAAACGAAATAAAGTATAGTTGTAAAAAGTGGCGCTCTTCACTATTTTTACCACTCAGAATAATGAAGGGGTTTCCGAATACAAGACACAAATTTTTGCACACAGGTCACGAAATGTAAGTCGCATCAATTTGTTGTTTTCATGAGAATTATAGCCCTTTCCCATAAGGTCAGAACCTTGTATAACCAACATGCGTGCGTCCAAGTTGGTGATTCCCATTGTGTACTAAACACGCTGCACGAAGACCCCGGTATCTCTTGGCAACACGGATGCGCTATATCTTTTAACATTCCCATGCACTCTTTAATGAATCTAACAATAAAAGGAAGGTCCAGAAAGAGTTAGGCGGGGACTGAAGAAAGACTTAAATTACTACTAATGATGAGATTAGTTCTGTGTGGTTACATTTTCTACTTCTGTAGCTAAGTTTCAGAAAGAAGGTAAGGTTTTGATTTCTTGATGATAATTTGATTGGATGATGGTTTTGATCTTTATAAAATTTGATTGCGATTGTGTTAATTAAAATAAGAATCCCATTTGAAATTTTTATGCTTAGAAGAGTACATTTTTCTGCCATTGTTTGTGAAATGAAGTATATATTTGTTTTCAATTAAAATATTTAAATAATAAGAAGAAAAATTATGAAAATGTTTAAATATTTTCATAAAAAAGACAAAATAATGAAGTCTTTTATTTGTTTATGCGTTAAAGTTTTTTCTTTAAAATAAATAATTTATTAACTCATTATTAGCCATTTGGATTTCACTAACACTCTTTTAAATTACGTTGATAACATTAAAACTAAAGCAATAATACCGTAAAATTTCAATACTAAATGAAAAAAAACTTTACTTTAAAAAAATAAAATATTAAAAAAAATCTTTTTAAAATTTTTTACCGACAAATATTTTTTTTCAATTATAATAACTAATAATAAAGAGTACTTTCGATTCTTTTTCATGACTTAGAAAATAAATTTGAAAATAAAATTATACAAACATTTTAATACTAAAAGAAAAAAAACGGTGAATAGAAATATATATACTTTTAAAATTTTCTATAAATATGTATTATTTTTTCATATAAAATCCAGTAATAAAGAATACTCTTAGTTCCATTCCATAATTTAAAAATGAAATTAATATAATTCCAATATAAAAAACCCTTTTTTAAAAATAATAGAAAAAAGGAAGAAAACTGTTTTTAAAATTTTATAGAGAAAAATATAAATTTTTTCAGATATAATAGTGAATAACAAAGAACATTTCCTATTCCGTTTCATAACTTAGAAAAAAGATTTGAAAATAAAAATAATACTAAAAAAAAAAACTTTTGAAAAAATAATAGAAAAAAGAAATATATATACTTTACAAATTCTGCATAGGTATGTGTTTTTTTTCATATATAAAGCCAATAATAAAGAATACTTTTAGTTCCCTTCCATAACTTAAAAATAAATTTAAAAAAGAAATTAATATTAAATTTCCAATATAAAAAACCCTTTGTAAAAAAATAATAGGGAAAAAGGAAGAAAAATGTATTTAAAATTTTATAAGGATAAATATTAATTTTTTCAGATATAATAGCGAATGATAAAGAACGCATCCGATTCCCTTTCCTAAATTCAAAAATAAATATAAAAATAAAATTTTAAATGTCAATATAAATTAAGATTGGTTTCATCGTCTAGTTATTAGAAGATATATGCCAAATGAAAGTTTTCTAAGGACTATATACTGGCAGTTTATAATAAGTAATAATAGAATGTAATCAGTTTAAGCATGAAGTTAGAACGTAACTATCTTCCTGCTTCGTTATTAGTGTTAATATATTAAGATGGATTTTTGTAACTGTAAATAATTTCATCATACTCATTTTAAAATATGATATAATTATCTAATCAATAACCAACTATAGTTTTACAAATTTAGTATTCACTATCGGAAACCTTGTCTGATTTCGTCTAACTTATTACTGAAATCGAAGTACAATCTAAGTTCAGGTGACTATTGATTCCGATATAATTAATTTATTATTTCGAAAAAAAACTGAATGGAAATATATATATATATATATATAGTTTCATTTTCTATTCCATCGATGATTTTCTGACTAAATATTGTTTTAGAGGGAACGCCTTATTGCATTCACTGTGCCCATTAGAAATATACTTTTTTATAATAATTCATAGTTTTTAAAATTCCTTTCATTGAATTTCAAATTATATTCAGTTCATTATTCCTCGATTCTGATGTTTTTCTTTAACCTTATTACTTATATTTTCAAGCCTTCTTTTTTCTTCAAGTTTTATAATCTCTTTTTCAAATAAGGGGTATAAGTTACTTTTTCGTTTTCGGTAATTTGTGACCCCCTAGACCGTCAAGGCGACATGTTACCGACTTGAATAAAAACTTTCAAGAACTAGCTGAAACTTCATGTTACTTTTTTTAATAATTTTTTAAAGTTTCCACCAATTTTCAAATTTCCTATGTTTTGGGGGCCTTGTGTTTTATGATGATTATTTGCCCTTCTTAATGCTTGCTATCACCCCTCTGAATTTTTCGATCGAATTCGACAACAACCTGTATAAATAATAATAGTGACCATCTTGTTGACCAGGAATATTGTGTTGCCCTGTTGTTAAACTATTGATATAGAGTGCATTTATTTAAAAATGCCATGTAGATTTTCTTATAATTTAATTTATAAATTTAATGGGATCAGTCTAATTAAAACTACTTTCTGTACAATTTAATAAGGGAATTTAAAATGAAATGCGAACGAAGTTAAATACATTTAACTAAGAAAGGCCACTTGTTATCTTAATTTTAACATTGGCAAAATCGCATGATTGAAAGGTTTGATTGGACAAATAATGTAGTCTGAGTTTCATCGAAGCAATGAATATATTGTTATAGATAGTGATGCAAATAAATTTTAAGGAAATCATAACTTTATGATTGCGTAATTTAATTTAAAGCTTTCATCTGACAATAATTTTTGTAATATCTTATTTAAATTATATATGAAGCTGTACAAAAAAAGTTAGTTGTTACTAATAACGCAGGAACTTTTTTCCTTTTTCCCTTTCTTTCCTTTTTTTAATTTAAAAATCCCTTTTGTAAATTAATATTGCCAAAAATACATCAAAAACTTATTCATTTTGTATTTAATTTATATTTTAGTTAGTTTTTATACTTTGTAAATTAACATCAAATTTTCTGTATCAAATTAACAGCATATGTGTCGAATTTAAATTTGTATTAAATTTTGAGATAATTTTCGATCACTCTATATATAAAGACAAACATTTATCATTACGTATATATAGAAAGATAATTTTCTACTTAATTTAATGCCTTTTTTGATGTTATGGACAATGATAATATAGGTGTGAGGTGTTTAATAATAAAGATAATTGAGGTTTAGCTATCAACTATTTAATAATATTGAAATATTCTGGAGATTTTGCGAATTCGACCGATTTCTAATCTCATATCAGTGATATTGCTGCGAGTAAACTGCAATAAGATTATTAAAAAAATTGATAGAATTATAATTATCGATAAAACTATTCTTATTTTTAATCTACTTGGAGAAAGCTCAAATTTGAGAATATCGCACCATTTTAGTTAAACTGAGCTTGAGTTATTGGTGTCTGAAGCCCTTTAAATTCGAATCAACAACTTTAAACAACTTGTATCCATAATTATTGTTGGTTGATCCGTAGAGAACATCACCCCCTTGGCGCACTTTTCAAAATCGCCAACTCCCCGCGCTCTTGCGTCTTATCTCCCGGAGGAAGATATCCTCCAACGACAACATCGGGTTGCCATATTTGGCGCTAAATACCCTTGGCGAAAAAAGGGTGATGCTCTCTCCTGTCGCACCTTATTGCTAAATAACTTATTCATATTTTGCTCAAAATCTCAACTTATTCATTTAGTATGGCTGGACAACAAATGGCCAAACGTCGGCGACCCTCCATTGCTGATGATGAGGTTGGCGAGGCGTGGGGCAGTACGACCAAGGACAACGATGATGAAGGTATAATGGTTGACGACCTGTACATTCAAGCCGATGAGACGGACATTGTGCCTGAGAAGGAAAGGACTGGTTGCTGGCATGGTTGCATGCGTAGCATTAAAGGTGAGAATGCATATTCGGTGTTTTCCAACCCATTCGTCCTTTCTTTGACCTTTGGCATCCATTGCAAAGGATATGATTCAGCAATTTGTAATTAATGCTTTGCTACAATAGCTTAAAGTATTGTTACAATAATTTGTAACAATTCGCTGGCTTTTTCAGTTTTCACATCTTTAGATAATATTATTTCAGTTATGTTAACATCCTACAATTGTTAATTAGGGACAAATCTCGTTATTCTGAACCCTAATCAAATGAAAAAGGTGATATGTAACGAGGACCCTGTTACTCTAAACTTTCACATCCTTGTAATGGAAAAAGTTTTTATCTTCACTGTTGAATATAAAGAGCCCCAGGTGCATATTCACTATACATCTCTTACTCTTTTTTACGCCCTTTGTTACTATTTCAAAACTAGCTTACAGCTGAACACCATTTTTTTTACTTTGTAAGAAGAAAATAGTTTCTAATTATTGTTTTTAAATTTTTATCATAGGAATAACAGAGTCAATAAAACCATCAAGACCACTCAAAGTCCACTTTAGAAAAATATTTTTAATGAATTGAAATGATATTGAATATTCTCCTTCATTCTTCATCTAAGAACTGAAACAGACATAAGAGTTTAATTTAATGTTTAATTCCTTAATTCGAACCATAAAGACCTCTTTAAAAATCCCTTAAAATATTTTTAATAAATTGAAATGATATTGAATATGCTCCTTCATTCTTCATCTAAGAACTGAAACAGTCATAAGACTAAGAATCATAAGAATTAAGCATTAAATAACTCAAAGGAATTAAGACAGTCATAAAAATTAAGCATCAGATAAGTCACAAGAATTAAGACAGTCGTAAGAATTAAACATTAAATAAGAGTTTTATTTAACGTTTAATTATTCAGAAGAAAAGTAAAAAGGAAAATTCCCTTTGATTCATAAATTTATATTCTATAGATACAAGAAATATGAAAACTATCAACTTGTCTTGCATATAACCAAAGTGTAGAACAAATAATAATCGTTAGGATAATTTTGATTTCATTTTTTTCTAAGTACGATTGCAACTAAAATCAACAAACATCAAGAAACAACGCTAAAAAAGGTAGAATTATGCCTTTCACCTTCCTCTTGAGCAGGTATGTCGAACCTTTATGGATGAAAGGACCTTTTATTTTAAAAGAAATATTTAATGAG
>JAOUZG010030082.1:2952317-2963198 GCA_026289955.1 Argiope argentata
GTGTGTGTGTGTGTGTGTGTGTGTGTGTGTGTGTGTGTGTGTGTGTGTGACTAGTTTTGTTTCAAATTGATCATAAATCTTAAAATGTAGAAAAAAAAACTATTTTCTTAATTTAATCAATATATCTCAAATAGTTTTCACAGACCAATATATTTAATCCTAAAAATGTGTTTTTGGAAGTTTGAAATGTAGAAATACGTAAAAATCTTGTAACAAAAATTTTTGACGACTGTATTACTATCTCTTAGCATACTTTATACGAGAAAATAAAAAAGAAAAAAACCGAGAATTTTTTGCTGTAAATATGGGTGGAAAATTTTTAATTATTTGTAAAAAAAAGTATCATATTCGTAAAATAAAGCAAATAAAGAAATAGTAATAATTGTATTCAATAAATTCTTGAAGAAAGCAGCAACAATAAACTCAAAAATATTATTAATGATTATTTGATGTAGACTTACCAGTTGACTTATTAATTTTAAATTATAAGACTACATTTTATTTAACAACGTAGTTTTTATCATAAATGAATGATTTTAAAGCCTAACATTCATTCTTTAATACTTTTATAATAGTCTTTTGGAACTAATTAAATCATAAAGGAACAATTAATTCCATAAACTATATTTAAAATGTTGATTTCTTTTGAGTCAATGGGTTTATATTCAAATATCATATTTTAATATTTTTTAATTGTTCTGAAAGAACAAATTTTAATATATATTCTTTCTTATGCTTCTTTTCTTAATAACACAGGCATGTCGGTCTAAAAACGTACTTCAAATGTGTATTCTCTGAAAGACAATTATCTATGTTTGAATAATTCATTTATAGAAAAAAATAAAGCATTTAAATAATGCGTAGCACATAGGAAGACGTTTTTTATATGAATATTAAAATCATGCCATGCAGTTAAGGTATCAAACTTGGGCTTAGAGACGAATTTAATAACAACTATACATAAAATACAGTGTCAAATAACTAAAAAAGTCTTAAAAGGTCGCATTTAAAGAAATAATCTAGATATATTATCATTACTTTATTTTTAAAAAAGCAGTTAATTCAATTTTAGTTACATTTCCATTGTCTTAAAAACAACACAATTAAAAAAATAAACTGGATGTATGTAAAATTTCTCTTTTCCACCTCTCAAAAAATTTTAATGTATAAAAAAGCCACAAAATATAAATTATTTTAGTAAATAAATATTTTATGGTCATTCGAAGGCGTCACCAATTATTTTTTATTAAAATTTTACTTTTGTTTTACCTGAAAAATGTTGCTTTTTTTAAACTTAGTTACGTTTATGTTTTACAGTTCTGAAATCTACAATCCAATGTTTTTTACAAGTGCATACCAAGTTTTATTGAATTATTTTTGGAATATCGCTTTTTCTTTGAGCCAAACGCTGTAAAATATTCAGTATTCTAAAAACACATTTAAAAATTTACTTGTACTTTAGCTCATATAAATGCAATAAAAAGAAAGGCTTTCTCCAAGGTTTTTAACAGAGCTGTTTGACAAACGGCAGCTGGATAAATAGTGAGATAGTATAAACATTTCAAAGCTTGAATGTAAATATTCCAAATAATATGTTTAGAGAAACTCTTTTTGGAAATAAAACAAATCACTCGTTTCCGGTTTAAGCTAACACATTTCCTGTCTTGTTTTTATTTAATTTTTTTTAATTTATTGCTATATTTATCTTGACTAGATTAAAAATAAAGATTATAATTTTGTTTAAAAAAATGAATTCTTATTTAGATTTCAAAAAAAAAAATTCCAAAATAATTATTCTTAAATCATAAAATAAAATTCGATTTTTTTTTCATTAAAAAAACACCTTTCTAACTTAGACGGAATCTTAAATTAAGGGAATCATGCAAAGTAGTTATAGAAAAAGGGAAAGAAAAAAAGAGTAGAATAGTGTTAAATTTTTGATTTTCCTTAAAATGCAAAGCAGCTTATTAGCATTTGCAGTTTGAAATAACGCGGAAAATAAGTTTTTTCCCCAGTTTTTATGTAACACGTTAAGTAGTTCTAAAAGTCAAATCGAAATATTCAGCATATAACTTTGGAAAGAAGAATTATTTCAAGATTTTGTGGGAATATACATTCGAAACCCAAGTACAATTTCCTAATGTGATTAAAAATTATTTAAGCATTTTGAAAAAAAAATTTATTCAACAATTTCTGCAATATTTAATCACCAATGAATATTTTTTTAATACTTTGTATGTGTTGCTATATCAATTCTGTTGTATTTAAAAGTGTGAAGGAAAAAAAATTTTTTGAAAGCATAATTTATTTTTTAAACAGGATTGTTTTCGAATTTCCGGCAACAGGTGGAATGATTCCTTCATGGAGTTTTAGAACAGTCAAACTACTTCGCTATGTGACAACAAGCGATTATTTTATTTTTGTTTGCGAAATCATCTTCTCGGTCTTTGTTGTATATTATTTGATCGAAGAAATATTAGAGGTGAGTATTAATATCGTTTGAACTATTTTATATAGTTTGTTAATACGTTTGACAAGTGTATTTGTACCTAGCAAATAAATATATCAGTAATGTAAGTTGCAAATTAATTAATTTGTTAGTAAAAGGTGTTATTGTTTTTAATCAATTTTATCACTTTCAATATAAAAAATTGTTTAGAAAGATTTGGGGGGCATTAATATTTTTAAAAACAAACTTAAGACTTTTATAAATTCTATTATTGAACTTATTAAATAAATAATAAAATAAACTTTAAAAAATTAGCAACGTTTCTTACTACATTAAATAGAATAACGTAGTTTTTTTTAAAATATATGCCTGTAGTATTTATAAAAATCTTACTAAAAGTCTAAATATCATAAGTAATTATAACTATTAGTAAAATATAAAAGAAAATCTGGAATTTTTAAAAAAAAATTAATGAAAATGCTATTTAAATTTTTGAATAAATTATCAAAAAATATAAATTTTTCGTAACATATCTATAAAGTACGAGTATTTTTCAAGAAAATAATATTGAACTAGCAGACTTTTTCATCTTAAATTAACGAATTTAAAATAAATGTAAAAAAACATTTATATTTTAAATGCATATGCACTTCTTTCTCACATATATTTCATCAAAGATTCTTTTTACAGATAAAAAGGAATAAATGTAAATATTTCAAGGATTTTTTCAACATTCAAGACATCTTGGTTCTCACAGTGAGTTATCTTATTAAGTCATATATTTTTATAAAATGTATTTGAAAAATGTTAATTATGATATTTTTAACCAATTTTCTGAACGACAACTGCTTAGGACGCTCAACAATTCATCTCGAAAAAATTCCATACCCAGAAAGCCTGCCCTGTTCCACAATACATTACATTATTGCATTAAAGTATTAATACATTAAACAATATTATAATAGTGTGCAGTATTGAATAATATTGTTTCTCAAAATATTATACATTATTGTGAATATCGGTTATGGTTATGAAATGCTATTCAATATAAATATGCTAATAGGTTATGGAAATGATATTAATCTCAAGGCTGAGTTCTCCTCGAATAATTCGAAAGAATTCGATTATAATAGGAGAAAAGTGAAATTATTTCTTTCTGAAGCTGCATCTTAAAATATAGAAACAACAGCATTTATCAAAAAGGAGTAAGATTAATATTTTAATAGAAAAATTAGAAATGCATTTTTAATAATTTTTACATGCATATAACTTTCTGAAAAGTAGATTCGAAATATAATTTTTAAATTCCATGTAAAACTCATACTTTTAACACTCAAAGAAAATGTGTTCTTGATTTTTCATACATCATGAAAGTATAATAAATATTGTCATAAAAGCCCTTAATTTTTCAATAATCCTTAAATAATTAAAATTTAAGAGTAATTGGAAAATTATTCTGAGATTGTTCTATTGAATTCATTGAATGAAATAAGGCTATACCCTATTATGTTCCTTTATGAATTTTTTGTAAGGAAATGTCCATTAAATAAAAAAATAAGATAAAAATTCATTTTTTGAAAATTTAATTTTTTTAATTCAAAATTTATTAAAAATATAAGATTTTCAGAATTTCATATAAACGTCTCACGTATAAAATTGTCAAAATATAGAAATTTTGAAAGTTGAATTTGAAATTTACTTACAAAACTTAAACAGGATATTGAGAATAAGCAGCTTCAAAAAACTAAATTTTAAAACAAGCTCTAATGAAAATATATGATTTTTAATATTCATCAGCTTAATTTTTTAAAAAGTAATGTACCTAGTATCACACAAATGTTGTACAATTTTGATCAATATTCGCAATATTGTTTAATATTGTGGAATATTGTTTAATATCATATAATATCGCACAATATTGTACAATATTATGCTACAGGATGGACCTTGGGTAAGATGCTATCAGTTCTTTTAAATACGTGAATAAAAAATTAAGTATCAATCCTAGGAAGTCAATAATAAATATGCTTATCTGTTTTTCTTTATAAATTACGAAAATCTATAAAAAAATTAATATAAAACTACAATATTTGGAATGTCACTTAACGGCAATTTCTTATTCGTTTTAATATCAAATTTGCTTAAACACAAACTCAAAATGCCATATGATGAACCATTAAAATCCTTTATTTCAGGTATCTATAATGTGTATCGGCTTTAGTGTGTACCGGAATATGGTCATGGATGATTTGCTCCAAGAACTGTTGAGTCAGCCTGACAACTATCCAAATTTCGAATTCTTAGGATATTGGCAGACGCAGTTTAACAATCTTGTTGCACTGACCGTTTTTCTCGCATGGATCAAAATATTCAAATACATCAGCTTCAACAAAACCATGACTCAACTATCCTCCACGCTGTCTAGGGTAAGAAAATGCTTTAAATCGAATTGTACTGTTTTATATTGAGAATACAAGAAAAAATCCTTAATAAGGAAATAATCGAAAACAATAAATGTTAATAGTTAAAGAAGGAATGGCAGGTTATGTTTCGTTTCTGATTTTGAAGTCAGCTCTTATTGTCATGTTGAAAATACAAGTTTATAATGACTGCGACTTATCACATTTTTTTTGAGTAATTAATTTTTGATTGATCAAATTTTTATCATATGGGAGCATGTTGTTTTTTCGGCAAGCAGTTTTTGATGTCTTCGAAATTTACGGGCAAAAAATAAAAATTATAAGCCGCCAGAAATGATAAGCTGAAGAATTTTTTTGCCTGCTTTTACCAGAATTGCGTTTTTATTATGCATGCTTCTTTGAAAGCAGATGCGTTTTTAAAAGTGTGACCTACTTTAACCAATATTCCTTTGTTATTACTTACGCTTTTTCACAACAGATACTTTTTTAAAAGGTTGACGTAGAACTATCACATTGAAGCTGTTCTTCATCTCAAAATTGATCGAGCTCTAAAACTTTGTTGTTTGCCAGCTAGAAAATTGAAAATAAAAGTTTTAAATATATATATATATATATATATATATATATATATTAGAATTCTATAGAGAAGCATCGTGATTGTTTCAAACCGGTTTAAACTGGTTAATGATTTAAATTGATTAAGACAACTAATGACTTAAAAAAATAATGTTCTATAATAACTTGAAATTTGCAATCATAGATATCATTTTTTATTATTTTATTAACTTGATACTTTGAACTATTTAAAAAAAACAATTATTAAAATTAGAATGCATTTTAGGGGTAACAACCTAGTAATATATTTTAAAGATTTGATTTTACGTTTTTGCTTGTATTAAAGATTAATAAGTAAAACAAAATTATGTTTTCAAAATTCATATCCAAAATATAGTAAAAGACAAAATATTTATACATCTGTATTTTAAATAATTTCTCATAAACTAATATTTTAAAAGAGATTGGTTTTATAAAAATCCGATCCTTACATTCAATATTTATCGTTTGCTTTCATTTTAATAATTCTATTAAATAAAGCTAGGCCTACTTAATCTATTCTAAACTATAGTAAACTATGAAAGATCTGTACATCTGCTCTTTAAATAATTTCACATAAATAAATATATTAAAGGGATGGGTTCTATACATAAATCTGACTTTTAAGCTCCATATTTATTATTTGCTTCCATTTTAATAATTTGATTCGAAAAGTTAAATCATTTCTTCTTTTTATTTGTCATACTCAGTTGCTTTTCCACTAGCTTGTCTTTTTAAAATCGTTTTATAAACGAATAAATTCTTAAAAGGAAACAGCTCTCTTATATCATATCCTTCAAGTTATATATGTCCATTCGTTCATTTCTTGTACATCTTTTAGGCAGCCAGCATTGATTTATCATATTTTATTACAAATCGAAGGGGAAAATCAGCATTAATCTAAGTCAAACTGAGATCTTACTCACAGAAAATAAAAGAAAAAAATCTAAATAGAATTCAAAAGAAATAATCGTGAGAAAGTTAGTATAAAAAGATGAATTCAGTGCACTTCAGTACTTCTTGTCTCATTCAGAATAGTATTAAAGCATTGTTCAAAATAGGGAAATTAATAATGTCGTTCGGTTGAGTAAGATAAATGAATAAACAATAACCATAATTATATCAAATTATTGGGTTACCTCTATTAGTTGGGTTAAAGCCCATATTGGGATATATGGTAATGAAAAGGCGGATCAATATGCAAAGATGTCGGCACAGAAAAAGAGTGTGGATATAATTGTCCCCAAATCAAATGGTGTCTTAAAATGGCAACTGAAAGAAGAAATTAAGCCACAAGGGTTTGATAGATGGTATATGTCCAAAACAGGAATAGTAACTTACGATTTTATTCCTAATCCAGAAATAAAAATAAGAAGATACCATCCACTGGTAATTCAAATTAAATCTGGACATGGGAGATTCCTGGCATATTTCCAAAAATTCGTAAGAATGCAGGAAAATAGATGCATTTGTGGAGGAATCGGTACTGTTTACCACTATTTAAAGGGAAGCACAGAAATCTCCCATCATAGAAACTATATGCAAGTTGAAAATAACGACTCGATCTCAGTACTGATGGTACCAAGTAATCTTAGAACTCTGAAGGACATGATGTCTAACACTGTCAGTTTTTTGCCAACTGTTTTAAAGTTTGCAGAGGAGGAGGTGATCAGTATTTGACCACTTTGGTGCCAATAATCTCGGAGAGAATATCAATTTTACAGATTCGGTCAAAGTAAGGACGGACATTGGTAGTGTCCACAGTCGGCGACAACAAATCCTGTCGATACTGCTACGTTCAGTGGTGGCGGGGGGTCTCTATCTTTTGGAGGATGTTTGATTAAGCATTGATAGCTACTGACAATATAATTTAAATCCTATAAATGATATTCTCATCTGTTGACCTAGTAACATCCAGTAGAAGTGGTCTCCTCGAAACTTTCTCGTTTATTCTCTAATGAATGTACTTTTGTATTACTAACAACATGCCATTCGACAAACAATAACTACGAAAGAGCTTATTAGCGTGCAATCTTTGTTGATTAACCACTGAAGTGTGATCAATTCCCAATCGAATATGTATTTTGGACACATTATACACGTCCGATTGGGCATTTTGGGGGAGTAATTCTGATATACAAAAGACGCATTTAAAAAATAAAGATTAAAAGGAAATCTGCTGTGCATATTTCAATGTATCAATTCAGAACAGCATTTCTTGAACGGCCAAGCACCACGTGCTCGTTCAAGTTAAATTATATTTTCAGTCGTTTTAAGGGTTTCATGGAATGAGTCATTTTAGTTTTACGAACAATCCAAAAAAAAACTTTATCTCGCATTTATTGTTTAAAAAAATATCACATTTCCGATTTATTTCATTTCATGTAATCACGTGCTCAAAATGACATTTTTCTCGGTTTTATTTGCAGCAATCATTAACTTATCTTTTTTAATGAGATCTTTTGTAAATGGGATGGCAAAGCTTTATTAAAAGCTGATTTTTTTTTTGAGATACTCGCGCAGAAAATAAAATTTCAATTTTTCGCCTGCGGGTTGTTACCATATCAGAACATGATATTGTTTTGGGATTGAGGTTTTATGACGTCAACAAAACTTCGTAGGCAAAATATAAAAATTTTACTATCCGCACGAGCATCACAAAAAAATCAGCTTTCAATAACACGTTGCCATTGAATTTACAAAAGCTCTGATTAAAAATAGGTTACTGACTACAGCAAATACAACCAAGAAAAATGTCATTTTGAGCACGTGATCAATGAAATGAAATAAATAGACATGGAA
Source organism: Argiope argentata (assembly GCA_026289955.1). Lineage (NCBI taxonomy): Eukaryota > Metazoa > Arthropoda > Arachnida > Araneae > Araneidae > Argiope > Argiope argentata. The sequence goes on from JAOUZG010030082.1 coordinate 2,960,583, forward strand.
AAAATTTCTAAACAATAAACACGGAACAAAGTTTTTTATATCGTTTGCTATACTAAAGTGACTGATTCAATGAAACAATTAAAATGAATAAAAATATAATTAAACTTGCGCGAGCACGTGGTGCTTGGTTGTTCAAGAAATGATGTACTGACATGACACATTGAAATATGCATGGCAGCTTTCATTTTAATCATTTAATTAATTTTCGTTTACGGATTTTTGTTGACTCTCATTCCCAAAATAACATAATGTTCTGACATGATAATAAAGGAAAATACATGAAAACACATTTTCACAGAATATATATTTTAATATAAATAAAAACCACTGCTCTTTCTTTTAGTGTTCCAAAGATGTGGCCGGATTTGGAATCATGTTCTTCATTGTCTTCTTCGCATTCGCACAGTTGGGCTACTTATTGTTTGGCACTGTTGTCCGTGATTTCAGCACATTTGCAAAAGCTGTGTGAGTCATTAAAATCTTGTTTAAGAATAAAAAAGTGTCATTTCATATTAAAGATGTCTCTATATACTTACGGAAAATAAACCACTTCTTCATTTTCAGATTTACACTATTAAGACTTATTCTAGGAGATTTCAACTTCTACGAACTGGAGGCAGCCAACCGAATTCTTGGTCCTATTTACTTTCTGAGTTATGTGTTTTTTGTGTTCTTCGTTCTGATGGTAAGTTGATATCATTTAAGAAACATCATATTGTCCTACCGTCAGGATAAAAACCCTAGTATTCCTTAAAGTAAGAATCCATAGCCTTCTAAACGACACATTCTACTACATTTCGGAGGTGATGGAAAGGACTGTATTTTATTTGGCGCCAAAAGAACAAGTTTGAAGAGCCTGAAATTATCGTTAGAAGAATCGCCGATTACAAGGCTGATTTTCCTTTGTACTTTGGTCCATGTCTGACGCTCATATTTTGTGATTTTTCTCATCAATTTCATTTCTTGCTTTGCTTCGCCAATCTTTGGTCTTAGCTGTGAAGGAGAACCTGCCATTTGTTTTAATTACATTGTAGATTTGCTTTATACAATGACTACATTTAAAAGTGGTAAGACTTTGCATTCTCAAGCACGATCTATTGCTCAGAATATTGCAGAATTTTTTTGAACAGGAGACAAGTACTAACTCTTTGAAAATGCCGATTTCAAATGTTATTGGACCACATTTGGAATGGGTGTACCAAATTTTATTAGAAGCAGAGCATAAAGTTGAAAGACTGCCTCCTTATCATTGCGATTTGAATCCCATTGAATAAATATGGTCATCAGTAAAAAGATGAATTGGGGAAAACAACATAACTGGGGATTTTAAGTTTGAACTTAAGCTTTCCACTGTTACAGATTCATGAATCTTCAAGAAAATATCAAACTATTTTGTTATTAACCAAAGGTTTTTATTTAACAGCAGCCACAGGTCTTAAAAAATCAATACATTAGCAGTTGAAGAAATATATTTGAAGGCTTTTTCATTCAAGACATTATTTTAAAGCTCAAATAACAAAGAATTTTTAAGTTTCCTTACAGTTTAATTTTATTTAACTGTCATATAAATATATCTGCATGAGCACAAGCGAAATGAATTCTTCGCCTGATAAAGCGCGCTTAGTCAGCCAAATATGGTGGCCTGTTTTAATACCTACTTCCCTCTTTACTTAGACTCGTCTATCTATGGCAACCAGGTTCAGGGTTTTTTTCCTGACGGTAGATCAGTATGCTATTTTAGCATTATTCAATAAAAAAAACATCTTATTCTGTAACTTTCTAGAACATGTTCTTGGCTATCATCAATGACACATACGCTGAAGTAAAAGCAGAGATTGCATCTCAGAAGAATGAGTTCGAAATAGCGGATTATTTCAAAAAGGTAATTTTTGTGCTCTTACGCAGGCTAAGATAAGATAAGATCTAGTTTTTGAATGGCTGTTTTTAAATATTTTTTTCCAATAGGGTTTCAACAACATGATGGGTAAGCTTGGCAAAAGAAATCAGCTGTTGGATCTTCAGAATGCTCTTAAACTTGCCGATTCTAATGGCGATAATAAACTGACTTTTGAAGAAGTTCGTCAGAAACTAAGACAGTAAGTACAAGATTCATATCTTTGGCGAAATATTTTAACTCTGTTGTAACAAAGCATTTGGTATTCGATAAAAAAACGCCAAAACAAGAGAAATTATTTAAAATTGGTTAATTTTCAATAAATATTAGCATGGTTCTTGGAGACAGTACATTTATTAGACATAGAAAAGAAACGAACACATATTGAGAGGTACGCACACAGCATCATTACGGAGAAGATCGCGGGAATTAAACCAGAAGCCTAATCACACAGATATTCTTAAGCGAGAAAAATAGTTCACCCGCTTCATCCCAACAAAATTATTGACAAAGACTTATGGGTGAAGTTCTTTTTTATTATCATCCATTATATATTCAATTAAAGTCACAGAAATATTGTAAATACATATTGTTAGAAATTAACTGGATTGATAATAATCACACATTTAAAAGAAATAAAACTTCATCTCTTTTCTTTTTTTCAATTCCTACTATCATTTGTGTGTGTGTGTGTGTGTGTGTGTGTGTGTGTGTGTGTGTGT
>JAOUZG010030082.1:2964681-2976092 GCA_026289955.1 Argiope argentata
TCATCCACTCAGGTTCAAATATATATTTTTTAACTTGTAATGGATGACAATTGATGTTAATTCAGTTTATTCGAATATTAATTCATTATTTTTATAACTTAATTAAAAACTAACTTTCCCACTAAAATTCTTTATTTCCTCACAACAAAATGAGTAAGAATTCAATTTATTTTCAAGTTGAAATTTGTTGCAAGCATCGAAAAGTTTTGATACCTTTGCTGTATTCTAAAAGCCATAATTTTAATGAATTATATCAACTAATTTTAAAAGAACATTTTATTGAAAAATTTACAATAAAAGTATTATTAACTAATCATCTCAGATGCCAGATGGTTCTCGGGAATGTTTGTTACATTTCATTTCAGATAAATCGTTTGAATATAAGTCTACATTCATGTCCCTTTCAAATCGTTTGGCGTTAATGTTGCGTCATTTTAATCATCTTACTTAAGTTTTGCTTATTGCGGGCACAGACCTTTGTAACAGAGATAATTTCATTATATTAGAAAGCTATAAAAAACACAAATATCTAATTCATTCATATTTTAGGATTTATGCTATCGTTATTTCTCTTTTTTCATTTATGTTGTAAATTACACAAGTATTAAACGAAACCTTCCCTTTGAAGTTTTCAAAAATGGAAAAAAAAATCACGAGATTTAATAGTTGCTTAAACTGCGAAAAGAGTTTAAATTTTCGTTTGGGATTAAAATAGGAATTTTAGGTTTAATCTATTGTTAGAAATATGTCAAGAAATATTTTTCGAAATTTCCGAAATTCAGTAAAAATATTCGCACGACTATTTAAATTGATATAATATAAAAGAAAAAGATATTTACATATTATACCGTCCAACTTTATCTCCAAATTTGAAGTCGTCGCCAATGAGTTGCTAAACCGCCAATTATGGCAATCGAGCAATGGTATAATCCGTTGATCTTTATCGCCAAATTTAAATCCATTGCCAATGAGTTACTAAACCATTGGCGATCGTTTGCGAAGACGGTATAATACGTAAGTACCGAAAAAAATTCTAATTTTAAAATGAAAAATTTTATTTTTTATGAAATGATATTTTTAGACGGCAAAATTCAGTTTGATTAATAAAAATTTCAAAAATCATTTCAAGGTATTTCCACCATTCAAAATATATATGTGCCTAATTTTGCAACTATAGGTCAAACGGCTTGCCAATAGAATACTTCCTCACACACACGAGAACTCACATCTCTCCCATAGTCTTGATACACCAACATTCTAAACAAAAATAAACAAAAAAGTCCATTCTACCACCTAAAAGGATTTACTTATGAAACTTTAATAATATTATTTTAGACAAATTTCCTTCATTTCAATAATTGCATCAAGAAATACCTACTAATGAAACAGTGATATTTGTTTGAGGCAACCACTAATTGATTAACTTAAAATAAGAAAATTTAAGTTAACGGACCTACGGTGGTCGATTTTCAGTTACCGAAGAACGGAACTTTAACAACATATTATAATGGAAGAAATATTTTAAAAAGTCTGGCTAATAGGACCGAAGTACTGCATAACAATGTAAAATTTGTAACTTTTTCAACAATATAAAAAAAACAATAATTAACCACTTGACATACGAATTTATTTAACTTTCTAATTATATAACTCATCCTATTTTGGTAATTTATTGTTAATTTGATTTTTCAAAAATAATATAGGGAGCATTTGGGATACCAAATCGTTTCCAATTGATTTTTTCGTATTTAAATACTTAATTCTGTGGCTTAATTGCAAACTTGAAAATAAAAATTCAGTAATTCGATGCGCTTGTCAGACACGTCATTGTATGCGAAGTAGTTAAACAATATCGGGAAAAAAAAGTGATTTTTCATCATTTAAAGTATTTTTCATCCTAAAGCCTATGCCCGTCTTTAACAATTTAAAAATAAGTTATTGCATCGCAATTCAAGTAGTAAACTTAGATTTATTAATTTAAATACTGATGGGCGAAATGAAAATATAATTGCGTTTAAATTGCGAATAAATCCGAGCTTCTATTGTCTCTAATTTTTATAGAATTAGAGTTAATTGTAATTTCTGTTATTAATGAATAAAATTTTACAAATTCCGAAATTTTCAAAAAAAGAAATACCAAATAAATGAAAAACTTGCAAAATTTCTATAAAAACAATTTTTTTAAGGCACTTGTATGTTTAAATATCAGATTCCATGTTATATTTACAGGCAAAACTTTACGGACATGGAAATCGAAATGTTGTTCGCCAAGTACGACATCAATAACGATCGGGAACTGGATGCAGATGAAACGAAGATGATGCTCGCGGATTTGGACAACCAGCGTTTGGAAATCGAACGCCAAGTCCACAAACCAGAATCAAGCGAATCGTCCAACGCCGCCAATTCAGTTGCCATGGCTTCCCTCGTCTCGCAACAAGACTTCAACAGGTGAGAAAACACAAAAGGAAAATGGGATTAAATTTTTCCCCACATAGGGATTTTCTTAGTTGTAAATTTCCCTCGTGGGAATTCAAACGATATGTAGCTGTCAAAAGCAGATTCGAATTAATTAGATTTCACTCGGAATCATTCAAAATTTAACAATATTTTATATTTTTGTAGATAGAAATAATTTTGATTGTGTGACAGCTGACTAATTCAAATATCGTTTGCAGTAATTATCCATTTACTTATGTAAATAATTCATTGCCTCTATTTTCTCGTATGTTCGAATGGATTTTTTTTTTAATTCCGCATATGGAAAGAAAATGGGATTTTAATTTTCCCCCACGTAAGGATTTTCTTAGTTGTTAATTTCAACAGCGGATATTCAGACCATATTTAGCTGTGAACACAGATTCGAATTAATTCGATTTCAAATGAAATAATTTATAATGTAACAATATTTTTATATTTCTGGCTAAGCAAATACTTTTGATAGTAAGGTAGTTAACTAATGCAAGTATTATTTACAATAAATATTCATTTATTTATCAATATAACACACTTCTACATTTTTTTCTATTCGAAAGGAATTCTTTTAACACGTGCATACAATTATAAGGGTAAACAATTTATAAGAAAACGGAGAACTATATAAAATGTAAGACATAAATGTCTTTAATTAATTAGATTAAATATATTTTAATAGTATTTAGAACTAAATTTAATACTTCGCTTATTTTTTATAAATAATTTTCTTGTAAAACCATTTCGAATAAATAAGGAAAATTGTTAGGTCTTGAACCAAGTTTATGAAGTTTCACATTTAAATTCTACAACTATCGAATATAATTCATTATCTTTTTTTCTGAGGAATAAATTCGAATTAAAATCTATTAAATAAACAAAAAATTCCAAAATTCTTGCTTAAGAAAAAGATTATAATTTTCAGCATGAAACCATGGCCGAAATCGATGGATGGATAAAAAAAAACTAATTATTGAAACTGAAATAATAAGAATTTCTGTAATGTAAAAATTATTTACCGTCTTGAAATGCGAAAATATTATCAAACTATATAATATTTTCTAATTTAGAGATTTAAAACTTCATACATAATTTTAAAAAGCGATAAACATAAAATATGCAACTTGTCTTTATATGAAAAGATTTAAAGTTTTTTACTTTTAATCTAGTTTTTGACATTAGTAGAATAAACGGAAAAGCATCAGAATGCAAAATTTTCATTCATTTCAAAACTAATAATTTAATTATTTCTGAAAATTTCGCATCACTCTTCAAAAAATCCAATTTTAAATTACTCATAAAAAGTGAGAATTATTATCTAACGTATTTTGATAAACAAATATTCAAAATACGTGCGGAAATAACTCCCTCAAAATACAGAGTCAACGGCATTAATTTTTTAAATAGGGATTTTTGCCACATAGATAGCAAAAGATACTTTAGTTTCAGACGATAAAGATACGAACACCGTATTCTGCTGCTGTATCAGAATTTTTTCCTAAAATATAAAATTCAGTGGAATTCGGATTGTTCTTTTTTTTTCCCTTCAAAACAATGAAAGACTTGATATTAAATGTAAGAGAATTTGAACTGAATAGAGATTACGATTGTAATGAAAATACCAACACATTTTGTGAAATAGAAGTAGGAAGCTCAAAATGTGATGTGCAAAGGTCAGTTATTTTGTTTCATAATTTCTAAGCATTTATTACATTTGTAAAATCTTATATTTTGAACCCAATTTTTCTTTCTTCGTGAAATTGTCTTGTTAAATATAAATATATAAGTTTTAATGCTGAATTTGTATTATAAAGATCTTCCTTAAAACGATTTCAAAACATACGTTTATTGATATAAATAAAGTATGAAATGTTTTAACGCAAAGTGAAAAACTTTAATCAATAATTTAATTGTGCTTTATAAATATTCCTTACTGAAAATCATATTGACATAAAGCATGAATGCGATATTTAAAGTTACATAGTTAAAAAAAATTAAGGTCCTATTAATTAACTTTATAAAATCAGATTGACTTCAAACACGTCAAGAGGTTTATTCTTAAGAAGTATATTATATATTAACAGTGTTTGAATTTGTAAATTCAAATTATTTTATAGATTTTGTATTTAAAATAAAATACAAATTAAAGTAGAATCAGTAGGGAAAAAAAGAAGAAAAAATTAATCAAAAATTGTTATTTCTTTGAATGAAAATTGCTTAGAAAATTCCCCACCAATTTAAATAAAAGAATAAATGTATTAACCTTTTTCACTCCGATGGCATCTCTGATTAGAAATGCAAGATTGTGCATCATTTTGACGTTTTATTTATTTATTTTTCACCTTTAATTGTTAAAAATGCCAACACAATGGATAAAAGATGTAGATTAATTTTTCAAATAAATTAGACTTAAAAGAATTATGTATATTTATTTTTCATTGCGATAAATAAATATTTGTATTTGGTGAATAATTTTGCATCTAATTATTTTTCGGAGTGCAAAGGGTTAATGTTTGAAAGTAAAAACGAAAGACTGTACAATTTTTAATTCACGCGAGAACAATGTTGTCTTTGAAAATATACGATGAACTTTCCTATCTAAATTTTGTGAACTTTACAGAAGGGTTTGCTCCAATTGAATAATCCATATATTAAATTGCTTACAGAATGTTAATGAACAAAGAGGCAACTAATTTATTATCTGGTTATGGATCTTCTTCTTTTTTTTAGTATTAATATAAAAAAGAAAATTTCACTCAAAGTATATCACTATTCAGCTAGATATTTGTAACGTTTAAAAAATACAGCTTTAGTTGGCTGAATTAACTTTGCAAGGCATTTAAAAAAATCCACGACAAAAATTGTCAAAAAATAGCAAAATCAAATACGTGGATATAATGATAGTTAATCTTATTCAACTTTTTATTAAAAGATTTTTAAACAAGTTTGTATTACTAATTTTTTCCTCTGTATATTGGCTAATACATCTTATAACGTTGACTCATAACAATTTCTTTCTCTGCTGTAATTATTGGGTGATAAACAGCAACCTGTTGATCAATTGGCACTGATAAATATTCATTTAAAGTCGTTGCGAATGTTGGACTAGTTCACTAATAGTGAAGTGGTTAAAAACATAAATGAAGTAGGTAAATCAAAAGAAGGTTCTACTCTTCGGATATATTCTTATTTAGCGTTATTCAAAAACTGATTGCCGATACGCGCTTCTTTAACAAAGAATTATTCTTTACGCTCTGACAGCTCTATTAGTGCAAGGTGCTTTAAAATATTGCTACAATAGGTTCACAATATAGAGCATAAATAATGTCTAACAATATTATGAAAAAATCATTTATACCTTATGCTAAAAAGAGTGATCTTTGGAGATTTTCCTGCAAGTAAAATGCATATGTGGATTAATGTCAAAAGGCTAGCACATATTGGCAAACAAAAGATCAATCATTTGTCTTTCATAAATTCTAAACTCATGATTAACTGAGAAAACTGAGAAGTTGAATTGAGTTAGAATTAAATAAATCAAAATTAGATGATTGGTTAAATTGCAAAGCAATAGAACAGTTTAATTAATTAGAAAGTATAAGCATGAAATAGTTGAATGGTGATGGGAATGGTGACAATTTTTTTAACCATTTGAAAAAAAAAGAAAAGTACTTTTATATCAAACGATAAAAATCATCATCATAGGAGTTATTTTGAGATTTTCATTTACAATTACAATGATAAAATATTTAAAACACCTTCTAAAGTCTTCTCAACCTCACATTTTATTTATTACATATTAATAGAACATATTAGTAACGCAGGAGGCATCAATCTTATAACTTTAAGCGAATATTTCTTATATGTTGTTGCTGTTAGTGGCCCTTATGATCAGATCCTGACAAAGGCAGGGGCATACGGGTGCAGTGGCCCAGGGCCCCGTATCAGAGAAGGACCCCCAAATGGAATAAAAAGTGTTGTTTATATTTCTTTCTTTAATGAATTTTTTTTAACATTGCTTTTCAAAGACAAAAAGACAGAGAAGATCCTTCAAAGAAGTTTATGCCCCGGGCCCCAATTAGGTTAAATCGGGCCCTGCTTACCATGGACAAGCTTCGTCGAGGCATTAGCGAATTTTAACCCAAAAGGAGCTTCTCTTGTTTTGGAGTATCGCCATCTAGGGCCAAGATTATGACTTAGCTACAAACTTATCACAGTCGCTTTCACAGCCCCCTTTTACAGGAGGGCCCATTCATACACACTACAGAGAGAACACAGAAGAACAACCATGCCTGCACCAGGACTCGAGCCCGGAACGCCAAGGTCTTGGGAAGACGAGCTACCCCTATGCCAGGACGCCAGCATTTCTTATATACAATCGTGTATCACGAAAATGACTCCAAAAAATTTTATTAAATTTTATATTTAGATAAGTTTTTACTTTTTAAGTTTATCTATATATAGGTGCTCTCCCTGAAACAAAAACGCACAAAAAAGCATTAAATTTTCAAATTATTTGTATACTCAAATTCAGCTTCGAATTATGGCCTGTGCAATATAGTGAACAGAACAACATGAATGACGTATATGTTACAAGTCCTTGGTTCGAGTCGCGCTTTTTGCCTTATGTTTTTATTTATGTATTTATATTTAATATTTTTGAGTTTTAACCCTTAATAACCTAGAGTTTCAATTTTGATACCGATCTTTTAAACCGAATGTTCACATTACTATTAGTTTTTTTATAGGTTGGCTGTACGTATTTTACTGTTGTATAATATTCTTTCCAACGAAATTTAAAAAAAAATCAAATGCCATTATTGTTTTATTTTCAAGCAAACACAGTAATATTAAAAATAAATCACTTTCGTAAATCAGGCTACTAAGGGTTAAATTTAGCTATATAAGTGTATTTCCTGAAAAACTAGATTTTACACACACAAAATATACTAACTATTAGAACCTCTTTTCTGTCTACTCTCATGCTAACAATGCATTATAGTGCCATCTCGTATCCAATTTCAAAATTGTAAAGTAAGTGTAAATTCAAAAATATAAGCAATGAAAGATAAACTGTATAATAAATAATGCAATATAGCTGATTGTTCTGAATAACATATTAAACTAAGTGTATTAGTGATTTTTTTTATTTAAATGACCAATTTATATTTAGGTAAAATTGAAAAGTATTCATATGTAATCAATTTGCAATTCGTATCTAAATATTTTTTCCGAAAAAACACGGTTAAAAAAATTTGCCTAGCGAAACTCGGTTTTTCAGGTTCTAAAATCAACTGACACATTTTTTATTTCTTTTTTAATGAATTTAGATCATATAAAAGCCAATATTGTAAAAGAAAAAATGTTGTCAGAATCGATTTCAAATTGAAAAACGATTTTAACTGACGACCAAACGATTTCGCATTTTTCACAGTTTGTCGGAAAGAGTGGATAAAATGGAGAATTCCATTGGCAACATCGTATCTAAAATCGACGCAGTTTTGAACAAGATGGCGGCTATGGACAGAGCAAAAGTGAAAAGAAGAGAAAATATGAATAAAATACTGAACACTATTTCCGAAGTAAGTGCTAATGAATCGTTTATTTTATCGTAAGCATTAACAAAACTGAAACAGAACAAAATATTTTCAACAACTTGAATATAAATTTATAAACCAATTTTTCTTTTATTTAAAAAAAAATGCTTTAAGTATCCAACAAGATTTAAAATATGAATTTGGATAAAAATTCACATTTTCGCAGTTTTTTTTTAAAGGTGCTTTTTTGTTTCTATTGATATATTGCTTTTGTCTCTTTGCTATATTTTGGCTTATAATTGACAAACTATTGACATTTAAGAATTATTTATTTATAAGCATTTAAAAACTTTGAATGCGTTTTGTAAACAACGAGTTTTTTTTCTTTCCTAATTTTATTCTCAAATTTCGCGTATCTCAAAAAATAATCGAAATATATTAACCCTTCGCACTCCGGTGGTGCCACTGATGCCTCATTTTGTGTTTACGCATCATCAGTGCATCATTTTGCACTGATGCAGTGCATCATTTTGACGTCTTATTTATTTATTTTTCAAATTTAATTGTTAAAAACGCCTATATAATGGTTAAGAGATATAGATTAATTTTTTAAAGCAATTTGACTTAAAAGAATTATGTATATTTATTTTTCATGGCAATAAAAAAATATTTGTATTAGGTGAACAATTTTGCATCTAATTATTTTTCGAAGTGTGAAGGGTTAACCCTTTTGCAATCGGATGGTGATTCTGAATCAACATTCAATACTGCCCATCATTTTGGCATTTTATTTATTTATTTTCATTTTTATTGTTACCTACAGAGTTGTAAGAAGATGCAGATTATTATTATTATTGTTTGTGGAAATTCAACTTAAAACTTTTTTTTTTTCAGATTACTAAACAAGGTAAATTTTGACTATACATCGAATAATTTTTCTGAGTGCAAAGGGTTAATGCAATCAATATTTACTGCTCGATAAGTTAGATAGAATGTAATGAACTATGAATTTGATGATGAATACTTTAGAAGTGGATTTAAGATTGTTTAATTCAAATATTGTTGAAAAAATTCTAAAAGTTCAGACACAATTTTATATACTACACATAAAAATCGAATTTTAATTATTATTCTCAGACAATAGTCAGTCACACTAACTAACAGTTAGTAGCACTACTAATAGTTTAGGAAAGTTGCATATGTAATGTTACAAAGAGAAATTGCAATAATTTTTCTCTAGAACATTTTTAATTTTTGTAAGAAAATGCTTAAACGTATGCCTTATAAAATATACCTTTTCTTAAAAAAACTATATATATATATATTTATTTATTTATTTATTTAAAAACTCAGCCAACTCAGGAGTCATCCTCGTCATCTGACCATGGTACATAATTACGAGTTAATCATAATTACCCAAAATAGCCCTAGTGTTTCTTTACAAGAGGAAGTTAGTATAAATAAACTAAACTAAATATAATATCGCTCAACATAGAAAAGTTTTCAATCTTAGTAATTGCCGTAATTAAATAAGTGGTGTATTATTATCATGTCAGAACTTGATATTGTTTTAGGAATGAGGCTTTGTGGCGTCAGCAAAAACCCGTAGGCGAAAAATAAAAATTTTATTATCTGCACGAGCCTCTGAAAAAAATCAGCATCTAATAATGTAATGCCATCCCATTTACAAAAACTCTGATTTAAAAGAAATATAAGTTAATGGCTGCAGCAAATAAAACCGAGAAAATGTCAATTTTGAGCACGTGATTATATTAAATGAAATAAACAGGAAATGTGATATTTTTTTTAACAATAAATGCGAGACAAAGTTTTTTTTGGATCGTTTGCGATACTAAAGTGACTCATGCAATGAAACCATTAAAATGAATAAAAATATCATTTAACTTGCACGAGCACGTGGTGCTTGGCCGTTCGAGAAATGATGTTCTGACATGATACATTGAAATATGCATAGCAGATTTTATTTTCATTTTAATATTTTTATTTTATTTTTGTGTGTAAGTTTGCTTCTTCGATTTTCACAGAGCGGAGATTTAGACGAAAAAGCCAAACGACACCACATGGAAAAGATGGTCCGTGAAGAGCTGCAGCGTTGGGATTCAGATTCTTCTCTTCGAGTACCTACCACAAGCTCCATCCCAGTAAGTTAAAATTCGCTAAGTGCAGTAAAAATCTCAATATTTTCTGTGCAAAAATTAATTATTGATTTATTAAAGTTTTTATTGCAAATCAAGAAATATTTCCTAATTTCGGATTAATTATTAAAATTTCTACCATTCGATTCAAGTAGTTTATCCTTTGAAATCGATGCATTTACAATAATTAACAGGATACTTGAAACATAATAGCAAATTTTGGAAATGATCATACTCTTTTTTTACTAAGGGTGTATTAAGTCAACAATTTTATTTCCAAATAGTCTTTGAAAGTTTTTTTCCTTGTTGATTAACCTACGTTTAGTTAATATGTTGAAAATTATTGTTTTCTGAAATACCTATGATTAAGAATTTAAATTGAATTCATTGAAATTATTCTTGAATGGTATACTAAGTGAAATGTTGCCTAATTTGAAAGTTCTAGCCCTAATTAATGAAACATAACCTACAAAGACATTTATTGAAATAATACTGTACATAGTCAGGTATTCATTAAGTATATTGTGAAATATTGGATGCAAAAATCATGTACTCAGTAGGGTAAGCAGTAAAACTGATATACGTGGAGTTTAACAGGCTTGCTTCTTTCTTAAAGTACAAAAAGAAGTGCTCACAGAGAAAGGTATTTCTCCAAATTTTCATTATCTTTTTTAATTAAAAAATATTTAAAATTTTAATATTTTTTCTCGATAACTTCATATCATCATATAACCATACAAAACTTTTTTACACTTTTTCAAAATTCAAAAATTAAGATTATAATTGATAATAATTCTATATCTACACAATTTTATCTCAATTTTAGTAACTTTTAAAAATATTTTTAATTAGAATTTTATAACAATATTTTTCATTGTTTTACTTGCTGAATTTGTATCCAAGAATGTTGTGATAATGTTCAATACATTTTTTCCCCTCACATTAACGTTGCTGAAGTTAAGAGCAGAAAAAATAAGACAAGATATAAGCATCAAACCTAAAACAATTTACTGCTACAATGCTCCAAGCTTGAGGTGCGAATCATCAACTATTTACTATCACCTTTTCATCTTTTGAGACTATATTTTCTATTTTATAATCAATACATATTACAATGAAATGATCGATTTCAGCATAAAACCTTGAAAAGAGATCTTCCCATGCATGTTCTTTAATGAAAATGCTATGTCCCTCAGGCCGCATAAAATTGTGAACCTTGACTAAAATCATATGACATTGATTAAAA
>JAOUZG010030082.1:2981050-2997238 GCA_026289955.1 Argiope argentata
ATCATAAGAATGTCCTCGCTTTGCATCCTAAATTCCTCATTAAAAAATTAATAATATAGATCTTGCATGGCTGGATTAATAGTAAGAAGGTTAAGGATACAATAGTATAAAAGAAGGCTTGTATGATATTGTAATGATCATGTGCCGACACATATGAAAATCGTTCTACAAATCTTATAAAAATGGGTAGCCCTTGATCTGCTTTATAGTGTAAAAGTGCAGCATTATAGCAGTAAGATGATACAACTTACATTGAATAAATAAATTTAATTCTGAAATATCTTTTAAAGTATGAAATTGGGACAACACAAAATCACATTAATGAGTTGTAGAAGTGTTTTTCTTATAAAATGTTGCTTATTTACTAAATTAAATTGAAAAGTGCATATAAGAGCCCTTTTTATTAATTTTAGTTAATGTTTGTCAACTGCTCTATAACTATATCTTGGTTATACTAACAAAGGCTTTCATAAAAACATGCTTTTTGGTTTTCAATGTACACAATACTGCTTAACATGTACTTTTTTCCTTCCAAATAGGTGTGTTATTGCAATATCTTTAATAATGCAACATTTTTAAGAAAATCTAAAAATTTATAAAAACTGTTCATGATATATATTTATATGACATTATGTTTCTTTTTTTTTTTAGATATACTGGATGCTCACTCTAATCATAGCTCAATAGTTAAGCTTTAAAGTATTATATTATTTCATAAGTGTCAGAAAAAGGCATATACTTCTATTTGAAAAGTTATATTTAAAATATATGTATGTGTGTACTTCTGAAAAATCATAGAATCTAAATTTATACATAGTGTCAGTGGTTCTGTTAATCATATTTCATAAAATATACTTGATGCATTAATACATCAAGTAAATGCTCTATATTTCTATGAGATTAACTGAAATTAAAGTATAGAGCTTTAAGAATCTTATATTTAAAGCTCTTTGTTTTAATCATTTATATTATAATTTTTTAATTATACACTTTTCTCCATTATAAACCATAATAATAAGGTTTATAAAATAGCCAGGTATGGTTGCTGAGATGTATTAAGAATAACTTACTGAATATGACTAATAGAACAGTGGATTGCATATAAATGATTTCATAAATTTTTCAGTTTTAAATTCATTAATTCACACATAAAAGGAAATTTGTGACATTATTTGGAATATTTTTTCAGCTGGAAGTATATGCTTAGTTCTAAAAGATAAGAAATTAGTCAATGCACCATAACCATGGTGCATTGACTAATTTCACCATGCACCACCAATAAATATGCAAATCGCCATGCACCATGGTTATGGTGCATTCGTTGTAAATTTCAACAGGCTTTCTGTGATATGTTATATAATTAAATAATAAATATATTTATTTTATTTGTAGTCCCCAAAAAAGAAGAAATGAGTGTCTGAGATGCTATACATTTCCTATGTACTAAAAGCACCCAGGACACAGTTATACATATGTCTAGTCAGAAGGATTGAAACACTGGACACAAAAATTTAGAGAAAGTTATTTGCTTTTGTGATGCAGTTCTGTAAGTTAAAAGTTATTCTATCTGTTGCACTAACAATATAAATTACAATAAAAGTAATTTCAAGATGCATTTTGTTGTTTATTCAAAATGTCGACCTTTTTAAGATATGTCATTAAATTATAAAATTTTAGTATATGTGGCCTCAAATATGTAAAAAAAAAGATTGAAATATTTAATTTTGTAAAATATATACTATAGTTTTTTATTAATTTATATTATTTTATTTATAACAAGACAATTTCTAATTTGAAAAAATATTTATACATACACATTTTCTAAGAGAAAAATAAATAGTGATTTTAATTCTTAAACATTGAAAAAAATACACATCCAGTTTGAAAGCAAAGTTAAATCAGTGATGGTTCTGTATAAATTATGTTTATAAAAATAATCATATAACAAATAACAGCAGCAAAATAATATAAAAGCAACTGTTATAACAAATTTTTTATATAAACTGTTTTTCGAACAGCATTGCTATACCCTTCTTTAAAGTGGAACCAAACGTCTTCGTCCCTTGGATCTTTCTTGCCTGAAATTGAAAAGCGAAGTTGCCAAATCTTATTTAAATTGATTAAATTATATTTATATAAAATTATAATTATTAGGAAAACAATCAATTTTTGTAATTAAATGGAAAATGCTCAATTATAAATATATTTGAAAATACATTATTATTTTAAATAAAAGATCATTTTGTTTAATATGAGATTTTTAGAAGCAAATGTAAAATAATTCATGCTTAAACTAAGAAAAGACATAAGTATTTTGATCATATAAAAATATGATAGAGAAGATCATGAGAAATTGATAAGGAAAAAATAAACAAAAAATTGTAATTATAAAATATACTTATTGCATTTTAAATTACTTCCAACATGTATTTACAAAAAATGTGTTTTTAATTTTCTTAACATGGATTATCAATAAAAATAATAATGAAAAAAATCAGAACCCTTCTCTTCAGTAAATATACCATAGTGTTTATTTGAATAATTATAATAAATTAAATTACTTATGGTAAGATTCAAAACAGTGAAAAATCAACTACAAAGTTTTCAATCAAAACAAGTTATTTACTTTTTATAATAATGAAAAGCGTTGCACAAATGCTTCTAATTAAATCAATAACAATGTAACTAAAGAAAAATATTTCAATATTAATATAAGCCTTCATAAAACTGTATTGGAAAAATTAACATAGGCGTTATCAAGTGAAAATGTAAAACAATGAGACTTATTGAAGTAATCCAAATAAACAAGTACATTTTCTGTACATGACTTTCATCTATTTATAAATAAATATATTTGAACAGAATTTAGTTGTCAGCAGCAAAACTAAATTTAAGAATTGTCAACATAAAGAAGTACCTTCCATGCCTTTAAAATACAAGAGTTAATTTGTGACAACTACATTGCTTATCTGCTTTTTATTTTTACTATATATTTTACTGACCTATTGCAAATGTTTGTTAATAGACCATTATATATATATATATAAAATGTAATAATGTAATGTTTATTGTTCGGTTCAATTGCAGCTTAATAATTCTCACAAAGTAAGAAATAAATATATGCTTAGAAATATAGGTTAGAAACAAGCTGAAATCCTTATATTGAAAATACCCTTGTCCCGGATGGAGAAAGTTAAAAATATTTTTTATATTACAAAAAATTGTTAGTAATAATGCATAAATAGCATAACATTAACTAGAAATACTAGAAATAAAAGGAATACTATCAATTCAAAATAATTTAATAGTATTTACTTTCAGTGACCTCTTTTTCAGTAGGAATAATTTGTCTCCCAAAGAAATCCAAAACAGGCTTGAAGGGGAAGAAAGAAAAAAATAATTTAGTTCAATGATAATTTTTTACTATACTTATATTAACCACTATTCTAAACATTTTCAATATAGCTTT
Organism: Argiope argentata; assembly: GCA_026289955.1. Lineage (NCBI taxonomy): Eukaryota > Metazoa > Arthropoda > Arachnida > Araneae > Araneidae > Argiope > Argiope argentata. The sequence continues at coordinate 2,984,520 of JAOUZG010030082.1, forward strand.
GTACCCTTTCAGAAATTTCTTTCCTCTGGAATATTTTTGGCTCTGGTTTCTTATGAATAGAAACTTTTTCTTTTGAAACGTTTTTGGCTTTTTCATCTGAAGCAGAATCTCCTTTCCTCATTTGTTCCATTTCTACCTACAAACAGGAAATTTTTTTTATATATATAAAAAAATAAGAATAACCACTAAATATTAAAATTAACAAAAGTGATAAATTACCTCTCTCGCAATCATCTGCTTTGCAGAATAAGTTAAAACTTTTTTCGTTTTTATGTCACTAAATCTAATTAATTCTTCAATGTTTCTGGAAAGAAAATATTTATTATCGGAATATAAAAACAATAATTTATTATATTAGAATTCTATAAATTAGTGAATAATTAAAGTATACACAAAATAATAGAAAAAGGATTACAAAAGTGCCAAATGTTCATTTAGAAAGAGACTGATTAAATGGGTTTTTATTGTGCAAAAGCCAATTTTAACTAGGGTGTGTGTTTTTTCGGTACAGACTTTATTCTAATCTAGCTGTACATTACATATATCAATAAAAAAAGAGGCATAAACCAGAGATATTTAATCAAAATATTAGTTTTCGCATTTAATCTAGAAGCCAAGAGCATATTCAATAAGTATTTAATTTTTCTACACACTTTTTCATTGGAATAAATTTTAATGTTATTTGAAATTTATTGAGACTAAGTTTGTGATAGAAAAAAACAACTGAAAAATAAATGAAAGTTTTTTAAAAGAAAGGTACTAACGGATCTAAAACATAATTGTAGGTTCCTTCCAATGACCTTTCTTGACGATAGTTAAGATTGAATGCTAACATCAATTCAATTACTCGTCTTAGCTCATTCTTTTCTCGTTCACTGTACAACTGTGTGTTAACCTAAAGATACAAAAATAAAATAAGAATGTGAAAAATACAACTAAACTCATTCAACTTAAAGTGAAGTTTTGAATGATTTTCCATCACTTATTTTATGATTTTTTATAAAATATCAATTAAGAATATATATATATATTTACAAAGACAACAAATATAATATACTTACAGGCCTTAAATTAGGTTTGATAATTTCAACCAGAAAAGGGAATACATCTGTCAATAAGATGGCAGAATTCAGAAAAGTTTTCAAAGATGATGTTATATCTTTGATTAAGCTTGTTAAGGTATTGTTCAACTGAGATACTTTTGCTCTATTCTGAAAATAACAGTAAGTTAAAATAAAATAAAGTTTTATTCTAGTATTTTAATTGGAATAGCAACTTTTTGTTTATATTAAAGACTATTAATTTCTACTTATTGTAATTGTATGAAAAGTAGCAGTTTAAATATAACATTTTTGTAAATACCTACTTGTTTGGTGGGAAAAAATTCAAACTCCAAACCAAAAAATAAAAATAAACTCCAAATCAAAAATTAATAATACACTTAATGTAAGCTTTTTTAATGAAAGAATTATTAACTTGTTTTATCATTTTCATCAAAAATTGCTTCACAATAATGATAAACAAGAAAATCATTCTAGCTATTTTACTTTCTGTTGATAAGATACAAGAAATAAGAGCATTATTTGTGTAAAAGTGTAAGCATATTTTATTAAAAAAATATTAAATATTAGTAACGCTCTATTCTTTTCATCAGAAATTACCTAAAATAATAAGAAAATTAATCCTTCTATTTCAATCTTTAATTTTTTAAAATGCCTACTTTTGTAATCACATAATCAATATAACTTTAAAGATCATTTGCAGTTATCTTTTAAAAAATATGATACAAATGCACATTTTTTAAGTTTAAAACTAACTTAAAACAATTATGCAGTTCTAAATGATATATTTGTGTAACTTACCTTTCACAATTGAACAAAAATAATAAAAGAAATTGAAGCATAAATGATGATTAATAACTTCAAATCTGCAATAATTTAATTTAGAGTTCATAATTCAACATGTAGATTTAGAAACAAATAAAGAAAATCAAAATCCTTTGAAAATTTTCCAAATCAAATTCAACAAAACCATATCTATCAGTTATTTTGAATATTTATCATTATTAAAATTTAAATTTTATATACTAATTAACTAGAAGTTAATTAATACTTTCCCACAGAATTTGAAAACAATGTTTCAAAAGAGAAAAAATAAAATGTTTATATTACTTGCCAAACTAATAAAAAAACAATGACTTTCCAAATTGTTGTTATAGATAAAATATTTAAAGACAAAATATTTTAATTGGCTTAGCTCATCATTTAGATTTTATAGTATTTTTCAGGAACTATGTTAAATTAGACTTACTTCGTAAAATGCATTTGGATAAGACATATGTGGATATGAATTAGATGCAAAAAGTACATGGAAAGCTACTGCTGGATATGGAAGATATGGTATTAAAAAGAAAAGCTGCTGGTGAGCAATCTGCTGTTGTATTATATCAACAAAACAAAGCCATTCTGAACCCATCCAAAACTAAAATAAATGTAGAAACAAAATATTCAAGGCTGATGACTCATTAAAATTTAAAACTGTAATAACACTAAGAAAAGGAAAAAAATATTACTCAAAAATTAACTTTTGCTTACAGACATATACTTTTAATAATAATCATATCTATATTTATATATTTCTTAATCACTTAAAGATATTTATAAAAATCAATTTCATCAATTTTAAATCCAAAACTAATTTAAACAATGAACAATAAGTAATGTAAGATCTAAACACACATACACACACACATATATATATATAATCTCATTTTAAAATATTAATTTTTTAATCTTATAAAAATTGTATGTATTTGTTGTAAAAGTAAAATAATTACTTACTGAATCTAAGTTCCTGTGCTTAAATTTAATATTTAGATAATTTTCAAACAATCCGACATAGACTTTTTCATAATCTCCAAATGCTTGCAATACACTCAACACATTTGAAAATCTGCAATTAAAACCATTAAATCAATAATAGTAATTTCTTGCTTGGGAGAATCTAAGATGAAGATGACAATGAATAGAGCTTACGACTTCTTTTCTTTGTAATAAAATACATCTTGCCATACTGCAAAAAGACTTTTCTGCATATCCTTTTGCCCAATTTGTAAACCTTCTAGGTCAGATAACTTCAGCTCCTTTTTGCTTCTATGAAGAAACTGGAAGCAAAAATTATTAAAAGTTAGAAAATATATAATTTTTTAGAACACTTTTTATAATAGTAATTTTTAATTAAAAATTATAACTACAAAAAACAAAAAATTTTAATTAATGAAGTGTCATAAAACAGATAAATTAAGCAGTTTATATTGATCTGATAGTGTAAAAAAATCATATATAAGAATACACTATAGTTTAGCTTCCTCTTACCACATAATTCCTGAATAATATTAAAATGTAGCTTTAAAAGAATGTAATAATTATTCACTAGTAGCAATTTGATATTTTTACCTGTAAAGTTGACAAACACGATCGAACATCATTACAGGTTTTTTCACAAAGTAAAGTCAATGCAGCCATATCAACACACATACCTTCTTTTGAAGATATCTGGATTGTTAAAGAAAAGGGTAAAAATTCAGTAAACAAAAATTTTGATCAAACAAGTAAATTTAAAAAAAAAGAAGATAAATACCTCTTGTAATCGAGAAGCTAATCGAGGTGTTGCTGTAGAAGGAAAATTTAAAACTAAAGCTAACTGTCTAAGTGGTTTCAAAGCAGCACTGTACCTAAAAAAAAAAAGTTTTAGCTAACATTAATGATTAGGAAAATTATAATTGCATAAAAAAGTTAAGTTCTTGAAAAATACTTAATTTATAAATCACCTGTAAAATTGGCCTTGGAAATAATAATAAAAATCTTGGTTCATTTTACAGTGACAGATCAATTATACAGTAAATATCAGTATTATATTCAAAAACCTCTTTATAGTCTGGTTATATATATATATATATATATATATATATATATATATATATTGAACAAGATAAAACTGGTCTTATTTGACATTTTTAAAATTTACAATCACTGAAACTCAGCCAAGATATAGATTGAATGAAAATATTAACTAAAATATTGAAACTTAAGAAATTAATTATAGTGAGAGATCAAATAATACAATAAATATCAATGTTCTTATACTTTTTATTACTTTATAAATCTTTTTTATAACCTAGTTAAAAATCTATTCATAACATAATTGAACAAGAAGAAAAATGTTTTTCAAATTTTTTAAAATTTATTATCACTGAAACTCAACCGTGGCATAAAGTAAAAGAAAATATTGGCCTTATTTCATTTGACAAGTCTATCAAATGAAATAAGGCCAATATTTTACTACTTATAAGGCTTTTCCTTATAAGGCCTTCTTTTTTACTACACAACAAAATTAATAACTAGATTTATATCAATAACTTCTCTTTGAGAAATTAGTAACTAATCTCTACCTAAACTAAGCTAAGAGTTTAGGCCTAGAACTTTTAAGAACAAATCAATATCTGAAAAATAATTTTCATTATTACTTTGCGAAATTGAATGATGTCTCATGAATTATTTTGAACCTAGGTTCTTAACCTCCAAAATTATCTTACACATCAACCACAAATAGTATTTCAATATAAAAAAGTACACAGCAGAAAATCATTTCGACAGTAGTGATAGTATAATAAGAGTACATGATTTCATAATGAAAAATTCATTATTCATTTCTTCAGAAATTTACTCTTTCTACAGATCCAATATCATTTATAATAATACTAAATATTTTGATTCAATTTACAGGGAAAGACCAATAACTGGTATCTGTTTAATAATTTCATTTCTATTAATATTAAAAAATATAATAGCATTAAATAACACAAAATAAAGCAACCCTTAAAATTTCAGATAACACAAATATGTTTTTCGAAATAATACGAGTAGCAATGTTATTAAATTCAGATATTTTTCTTTGACTTTTTATTACATTTTAGCATAGCCATATTAAAGATCAAGATCTGAAACAAACAAAAATGATAACATGATTGTAAATGCATGAATATATATGTAAGAAAATCAAATGATACAGAGTGGATACATTCACACTACTTCTTATAACTTGCAAAAAAAAGTGTTAATTAGTTTATTCTCATACTTTCCAAAATTGGTTAGCCAGACATCTGTAGCACTTCTTACAGATATATTACATATAACATACTATCAATAAACTAGTGATGAATAAATAGTTCCAAGGGATTTTAATTAATTAAAATATTGCTCAAAATTATTTAATAGACATAAATTATCGGTTAAATATGTAAGTGAAATAGTCTCACTTAAAAAACACACAATATGATTTTTTTGATGAATCAAATTAATACTGTTTATCAAATATTTACAATTTTTTTATTAAATAGCTTTTTTTTCAGTCATCGTTGCTTAATTAAACATCATAGCAAACTCTCATATATATTTTGTAATGAGGAGTGACGCCAGTGTTTTTGCATGCATACAAAAACAAAATTCTGCATTCCCCCCCTTTACTATGCTTATAAAAAAAATGTTTAACTGCCAACCTCCAGTATTACTGTTAAAAGCATTTGGAAAAAGAATCTATTTGGCCTTTTTTTAAAAAAGTTTTTTTTTTTTTTTAATTCCTAACCTCAGAGCTTTTAATTAATTTCCGCAGCATCTAAAGAAATTACGAAGATGTTTCAGGGTATGCATTTTTTACCTTATTTTAAATTTAACTTAGATTTGATGGGCATTTACTTTAAATTATTTTATCATTTATTCTTCTATTTTTTTACATATTACGATATAGTAACATTTAAAAAGTGAAATTTCTTCTATGTAAACAAATATTAAGTTGTTGTTGTGTCAAATGGCACTTGTCATGGACAAGCCCGCCGCTGAACCCAGCAGCAGATTAAGCTGATTAAAGCGTCTCTTGTATTTGAGTAGCGCCAACTAGGGCCAAGAGTATGACTTTGCTACCCACTCACTACATTCGCTGGCACAACCCCTTTTTACAGGGGGGGGGGGGCACATTCACACATAGCACACAGAAGAACAACCATGCCCGAACCGGGACCTCCAGAACACGAGGAAGACGCGCTACCTCTGTGCCAGCAAATCGGCACAAATATTATTAAAGTCCATTAGTTTCGTTTACAATCCAGTAAAATATTTCTTAAAATCTATTGATCATTTCTTCTTTCCCTATCCTATTCTTTATCTAATAGTATAAATTCTAAGCAAAAATAGCAAAAAAATAATGAATTAAAACATAAAAATAAAACAATGGAATGCAGAATTTTAGCAATAATTCTTGTTAATCTATATAAAATTAACTTGTTTCCCAGCTTAAAAGTGCATAAAGAAAGTTGTTATGTAATATGAAAAAGAGGGCTTACTGATCTGTATTACTGTTAAAAGGAATTGGAAAAAGAATATATTTGGCCATTTTTTTATTTATTTATTTATTTATTTATTATTATTATTATTATTTGTATATCCCTAACTTCAGAGCTTTTAACTAATTTCCGCAGCATCTATAGAAATTATGAAGATAATTCAGGCTATGCATTTATTATCTTATTTTAAATTTAACTAAAATTTGGTGGGCATTTTCTTTATTTTATCATTTATTCTTCTATTTTTTAGATATTAGGCATATAATAACATTTAAAAAGAAAAATTTCTTCTATATAAACGAATAGTATTAAAGCTTATTAGTTCTTTTTACAATCCAGTTAAATATTTCTTAAAATCTATTTATCATTTCTTCCTATCCCATACTTTATCTAATAATATAAATTCTAAGCAAAAATAATAAATAAAAATAAAACAATGGAATGCAGAATGATAGCAATAATTCTTGTTAATCTATATAAAATCAACTTGTTTTCCACTTTAAAAGCACATAAAGAAAGTTGTTATGTAATATGAAACAGAAGGCTTACTGATCATTGCAAATGCAGATAATTGGTCTTGTAAGAAGAGGAATATCTCCTTTCTTACGCTTTTGACCTTTTGGAATACCAATGGATTTGATAAAAGAAATCAAAACATTAATAGACACCTGTAATGACAAAAAATGCAATTTTACTTTACTAAAAACTTTTAATTCTTGATTGATCGACAACTAAAATGACAGGAAATTCACAAAGATAATTAGATATATATTTACATTTGTCCACAGTCTCAAAATGCATAAAAAAGTAATGGATAAATCGCCTCTCTTAAAAATAAAATACAATAAAAAAAATCTTTTTTTACATATTTAATCTTTTTATTAAAAAAAAAAGGAAAAAGAAGTGTTTAACTGGAAATACAGTTAGAATAAAAAAAATAATTAAAAAGGAAGGTAATATTCAAAAGAATTTTTTAAAAATAATTAAAAATGAAATATTTGAAAAAGCCAATATATTTAATTCACAACATAAAAATTATTTAGACATTGAAAAACGTGTATTTGAATTTTTAAAATTTTATATACAAAAGGCTCTTTTCTATATTTGAACACTGCATACATACATTTGCCTTTTATTAATCAATAGTGCTCGTTTTTACTCTATCAATTATATTAACTGAATGACAGAGAAAAGTTTAACTCCAGATATAAAAATGTAACTATCAAATATCCAAAAAAAAAAATTTTAGAGATAATTAACATAAAAAAGAGTACATGCAAAATATATGTAAGCAAAGATAATGATATAAAAGATGCAAACTACCGTTTTTAATTTTAAACGAAACAAAGCATCTTTTGATGTACACAAAATTTATTAAATTTATATTTTTTAAGAAAATTAATAGGTTTAAATTAAATTAAAAAGGCTTTTAACATTATTTCTTCAATTTGAAAAAACAAATGCATCTAATGTTTAATTCGGAAAAACAAATGCATATAACAAAAACAAATGCATCTAAGAATTAAAACTTTCTATGGAAGAAGAATGCATTTTTTAAAAATATTTTTATTTAAAAAATGTAATTGTTTATAGTTATATTTAAGCAAAAGTAGAATTCTGATAGCTGCCATTTTCACCTCTTCTAGTAGCAACAAAAAATAAAGAAAAAGTATGCATTGATTGAACAATAAATAATTCCTTAATTGCTTTAAAAAATTAATCAGAAAGGGGGGGGTTTGCTTTGTTTTATTGTTAATTTTGAGTATCAAGTGAGTTTATTTTCAGAAGAAAGAATCTTAAAAAACTAGACTGTGATAAGTTTTAAAATAATGTAACATCTATTTATGCAATGAACCCCAAAAACAATAATTACTAAAATATTCACTACTCAGATGTACTTTCAATGCATTTTATAAGCCATTTTACAGTTGAAAACGGAAAATCCTAATTATCAATTTACTTATTTTAATTATTATTAAAATATTATTAACCATCATGCAAAATTATACCATGAAACTTGCAAACATTAATCACCATAATATTCACAATATCAGATTTGCCATGTATTCTCAATACATTTTATAAGCTCCTTTAAGGTTGAAATAAGAAAACTGTGAATAATGAATGCCATCTGTTGCTTTTCTAACTAAAGGTATCCCTTAATTTAAGATCATAAAAAGTTTACTCACTAATTTGTAGCACTCTTTTTATGTTTAAACATTCAGCAATGATACTCATAATTATGTGAATAACATTTCAAAATGAATGGAATTAACTTTTGCATTGATTGCAAAAGTATTAAAATATTTTCAAAAAATTTCTTTTAAGAAATGACAAAATTTACTACGTTGTATATAGAGTGTGTGTGTGTGTGTGTGCGTGTGCGTGCATGTGTTGGTGTATAATGATACTTCATATGAAATTCTAATTGATTTCAAGATATTTGTCTTAATTTAATTTCTAAAATGTTCCCTTATTTACTGACTCAATTCTTACTTTTCATTGAAATGGGATATTTGCACATTCTCTATAAAACTGTTCACTTCAGCATTTTCCCATGCTACAAGGGAAAGGATCATATTCTTTATAGATACAAAAAATTTTCCTTTCCTAAGTTTACATGTGTCAAAAAAAAAATCCTTGTACATAAATTCCCGTAGCAAAATAAATCAAAGTTTTAAAATTTCAAAAGTTTCTTCTATTTAGCCATGCAATTGCTAAAATATTGTAATGAATATGCAAAGTATAACAGGTCACAAAGTAATATTAAGTCAAGTTTATTAGCTTTAAGCAACTCATAACAAGCAGACAAAGAACTGGTCCCAGTGCTCGTGAAACTCAGAATGTATACCTTTACAGAATAATATAGAATTATAAATAAGGTTATCAAAAGTTCTAAAAGCTTCTCAAACATTAGCAAACGAATAAAAAATTCAAATTGGAGTTCAATCTTTAAATTAATGTGACTTGGCAACAATTCGAATCCATTGAAATTGTGTATTGCAAGAATGTTCTTTACCTCTGTGCCACACTGAATATATGCAGATCTTCCTTTTGTGACAATATGTTTGGATATAAATATCAGAAATGAAAAAACTAAAATGTAAAGAAAAAATTTACTCACAGCAGGAGCTCCATCAATTTCATCCAATATTAAACAATTTGGACGATGATCTTGATGTAAGACAGATTTCATTTGAGTAGCAGCTTCCAAAGCTGTTCTGAATGCCTCAGGATTACGGTCATCACTGAAAAGCATTTGTTTCTAAATATATATTAATAACAACAAATAATATTGAAAATGAAAAGAAATTACAATAAAATATTAACATACCTTGCATTTATTTCCACAACATTATAACCAGCATGTCTGGCAATTATTGTTGCTAATGTAGTTTTTCCTAAACCAGGAGGTCCACATAAAAATGCTACCTATAGAAAATTACATCCTAGTTTAAAAAGAAAGCTTTAAAAACAGTATATAATGTCTTTACAAATATCAATGAAAATAATAACTTTACCTTATGGTATGGTCTGCCATGTTCATCTAAATCCTAAAAAATATTTAAAAGATGGGAACAATTAAGTACTGTATATTAAACACTGTATATAATTTAAGTACTAAAAATTAGATTAAAAGTTGATTATATTGTTATAATTATTAATTTATTTTTCACAAAAGAGACTTACAAATTTTCATATATAACATAAAAACTAATTTTATCTTTATACAAATAAACTTCAAAAACTTTACTTTACTTTTGTGATTTAAAATCCAGGTATCATTAAAACAGGTTCAAATTCCAGAAAGTAATTGCCTTTATTATTTATAGTTTAAGTAAATGATTTAAAAGTTGAGAAATTAAATGTAAGGACTTTACAATTAGTATATCTTATTTTACCACAGTGGTTTGATTCACTACATGAAAGTATGTAATCATGTATATGTCAAATGAAATTTATAATAATTTAAAAAGACAGCAGTTTAAAATTAATCTATGTAAAAACAATTTTTAAAAAAGAATTTAAAAAGACTAAATTTGACTTTTAAGTTTTCCATTTAAAAATAAAACTGAGCAATTTTCAAATTTCCTTATTTATTTCAAAGTATTCAAAACTGTCAACAATTTTTAAATATAAGAAATGATACATAATTATTCAAATTTTCTTACTAAGTTATAGAAATAAGTATTATTGCAAATATCTGCAGAATATTAATTCCCGTCTAGTAAAATAATATTTTAAAATTTTATTTATTATTTCAATATCCTTTTTCCTTTCCCAATATGTTTCAGAAATTTTAAAAACGATTATTCCATTTAATAAATATTTATATATTTTTCTGAAACGTGCCAATGTTTCATATACATTTATAAAAAGTAAAACTGATAACAATCTAGAAATTCCCCCTTTTTCTTCAGGGGAGGGGGGAGGTAATCATTCTCATTTAGATGAAAACATAATATCGAATTTAATATGCTGATTCAATAAATAAAAGTTATTGCGATAAAGTTCGATCACAAGAACACTTTTAGATAGTCAAAACAATTTTAAAAATCCAAAACTCAATAAAAACTCTGGTCAACTAGATATCACTTAAAATGTGTCTTTTATTTCGTTGTTTGTTTATGTTTAAAAATATCAAGCAATATAAAATGTTGATAGATGTAAAAAATCCTACTTCAATTAATTCCCCCCAAGACTTCTGATATTTGTTAGGTTTTTTTGGCTCAGCTACTTTTTTCTTGGCTTTCTTTTCTTTTCCAAACACAATTTTATCCCATAATTTTAACCACTGTAAAAGAGTACGATTGATGCCCTAAAAGAAAACAAATAAATAAAAAACAATTATTCACTTTTTTTTTTCCGCACAAAAGGTAAGAAGATAACATTTCCTCAACATAAAGAAAAACATACAGTAGTTTGAAAATGGAATTAAATTTTCAAATAAGCATTATTGTGAAATTATTTAACAAAAGAAGGAATACTCATCTTATAATTTATCTTGATAGTATCACAATACAGAAAATAAAATATGAGAAAACATATTTATATTGCATAACAGCAGCAATATATCATTCAAGTAAACATATAAAAAGATTCATTTAGTATAGCAGATACAAATAACAAAAATACTTCTTCACTAAGGAGATGCATGTAGGATAAGGGGCGATATTTTTCAACCCATAATGAATGTTCAGGAATATTTTCTTTATTTTCTTCAAGCATTACACAGTCATTCTCTATTTGTGCCTCCTCTTGTTCTTTCAGTGCTTTGTCTTCCTAATGAATTTCAAATATATAAAATTTTTCAGATTTTATTATAGTGTATAATATTTATCAACTATCACATGTAAAGCAAATCTTTTTCTTCATAATTTAAATAAATTTAAAAAACAAAAAAGGCATAAAATGTATATAAACTTTAATGTTATGAATTCTTTTTTTTTTTAATTCTTAGACGGAGAAAGAAGCAAAATATATTTATCTTATCTTATCAAATCTTATTAAATAAATATATTTTAAAGAACAAAGTATATTTATTTAATAAGATTTGCAAAAATAGCAACTTCATACCAAAACAAACAAAATTATTAACAAAAAAGAAAGGAGACATAATTCACATAAAGGGAGCTAAGCATCGTAGAACAAAAATTTTGTAACTGCATATAAAACATCAAAAAATTTATTTCTAAGTTAAATATTTCTTATTGCACTTTTATCTCGCCTTCAGTCACAAATTATTACAGAATAAAAGAATACATCAAATCTTTAGCTAAATCATTCATTAACATTTAAATAATGTGTGTATGTGCGCGTGCATTCATGTGTGTGCAAAAATTTTTTTTTTACTACAACTGATTTGGAAAAAGTTTTTTTGTATATAAAAATTAAAGATTAAAAAAATCATTGAATTTAAAAACTGACTAAGAAATGCCAGTATAAAAAAACCTTAATTTCTAACCAACACCAATTTAAAACATTTTTTTAGTAATGGAACATTAGACAAATCCTTTTATTACCCTGACATTTTTTTTTTCCTCTTTAATATGCATAATAAAAATTCTTCAACCTGATAGCAAATATGATCCTTATTTTATTTTATATTTTAGGGAGATTATTTACTTATACTGAAGCAATAATTTCCAATCATTCATTCAGAAGCTATACTAACTAAACTACATCTGATATTATTATCTTTTTATTGGTTCTTGAAGTATAAACTCCTTGTGTGACAACAAGTATACCACAAGGCTTACAGATGTAAATCAATTCAAAATTAACAGTAGGATAAATTTTGAAAAAAAAAAAAAAAAAAAAA
>JAOUZG010030082.1:3101386-3126424 GCA_026289955.1 Argiope argentata
GCGCTATATGCGTTACGGCCGCCTTGCAGAAACTTCACTTGAACGCGCTATATGCGTTACGGTCGCCTTGCAGAAGCTTCACTTGAACGCGCTAGACGCGTTACTGTCGACTAAGTGGTTAATAAGGAAATCTCGAATCATTGCAAAATTTCTTTTTCCTGCAGAAATTTAACTGAGTATTAATTTTTTTTTCTCAATGTCTAAAACAATGATGTTTTTGCTTTAATTCTTATTGCATTATAATTCTTTTGTCAATTCATAGTTTCACAACTAAATAATCCCTTTTTTTATATCTGGAATGTACAATGAAGAGCCAGAAAAACTGGTATAGTAGATTGTATGCAAATAATGGTGGTGTTCAACCAATCAGTGCAACATGATGCTGCCAATAGTGCGTATATAAGACAACAGATGTCTGAGGACGCTATTTCATCAATTCTTGCTGTTATAATGACAGGTTATCAAGATTTAAATGATTTCCAATGGGGACTAATCGTTGACGCTCGAGAGATGGAGCACAGAATTTCCAAAGCAGTGATGAAATTTGGATTTTCTGGCAAGATTATTTAAAGGCTGTTACGCAAATATCATGTTTCCGATAAAACATTAAATCTGCTACAGAGGTGCGGCCGGAAACACACCTTCACAGAATAGGATTATCGATGGCTGATAGGAGTCATTATACATTATAGACGGTCAAATCTTCCTCAAATTTCTACGGATTTCATTCCAAGTCCATCTGCAGTTGGAAGCATACGCACTGTGCAATGTATCCTTATTGATATGGACTTTCACAGCCGCAAAGCATTTCATATACTATTGTTGACTCAGCGATACAAAGCTGTGTGTCTTTCCTGGAGTCAACAACACCGTCATAGGACTTTTAATGATTGTAAAAACGTAGTCTGGTTTCATAAGTCACGTTTCCAATTGTATCGAGCGTATGGCTGTGTACGAAGTGTGGAGAAAATCCCATAAATTCATAGACCCCACATGACTACATTCATAACTTACATAACGCCATCCTGTACCCTGTACTTAGCCAATAACGCTATGTTATCTAACCAGTTGGATGAGCACAAGATGGGGGAGAGAGAGAGGGGAAAAATTTTAAAACATAAATTTGTTTTTCGTATATTATCCGCCATATAGGGATGAATCGCCTTAAAAATCGCTAAGGATTATACTACAGATTCAGTCAAAATGTTAAATTCACGCCAAAGATTAATATTTCGTAATTACTGTACGCCAATGCATGCAAGGTGCTCTCTTGGATGGTGCCTTTATTACAGAGTATGCGAGAAAGTCGCAGACGACTGTCGCAGGTTAAAATGTTTTTCTGTCCATCTAAAAAAATAAAAACTCAAAATTATTTTGAGCTTTAGAGGTGGTATTTATATAAAATTTGTCAATTTCTATCAAATTTTGAATGAAATCTATTAGAGGAAATTTATCTGGGTCTTACGTATTAGACCATCCAACTTTATCGCCAAATTTAAAGTCATCACCAATGAGTTGCTAAACCGCCAATTATAGCAATCCGGCAATGATTATCTTTATCGCCAAAGTTAAATCCATCGCCAATAATTACTAAACTGTTGGCGAAGACGGTCTAATACGTAAGTACCGTTTATCTTAGTAAGCACAGTGAATACAAAATTCAAAGAGCCAAATACATATCTTGGTTCATAGATTTAACTTGGAAAAAGTAGATCTGTATCAAATTTATTTATAAAACGCGTCAAGAATTTGATCATGTCTTAGTATGCACTTTTTGAAATTGATGTAGAATGTAGATTAATTAATCAGAAATGCAGATCTTCATCAAACTTTAAGTTAAATAAATCAAAAAGATGTTTAATATGTACGTCAGTGGCGTCTGTGGTTAAAATAATTTTTTTCACCTTCTTTCCGTTATCGTCAGTGACCTAAAAGTATAACATAACATAAGATAACGCCATCCTGTGTCCCCGGCGCCTATAACGCTAAGTTATTTAACCAGTTGGATGAGCACGAGATGGGAGAAAGAGAAAAAAAGAGAGAGACGGTACAGCATCCAGGGATCTCCAGAGAGAATCCCATCGGTGTCAAATCTTACACGAATCTGTTCCATTTTTTGCTGAAGTTATAACTGCATAGAGGGGACAAGAATACTGAAACAAATGGTGACAATGGGTTGAACTTACAGGGGAATCAGATTACCAACTTAAATCTGATTCCCCTGTAAGTTCAACCCTGTAAGTTCAAAAGGAGGGGGGGATTGACAAATTAAATGGTGAACATATGTATGGCAAATAAACAATCACTGAAGAGTCAGAAATGCGTAGCGTCCATCTGGGTCCTGGGGTCTTGATTTCCATCATGAGCTCTGCACTTTTGAGGGACTTTTGAAGTTATAATTTTCATTATCCCACATGCTTACAAGGAACTGCTCAAGCTGATGAAGATTCTGTGATGGAGGTAAGGGATGTGTGCATTTGGCATGAAAGGGAACCGTTGATGTATCTAGATTTTACCATGCCCGGTCAGCGGTATGTTAACACCCATTTTGACCACCTGCCTCCATTCATGTCCTGATTGCATCCCGAAATTTGGTATGCGGTCTTTAAATAACATCTGTATTGTATGAAATTTTGTGTAAAAGCCATTAGGTAAAGTATCTGTCCGCTGTGTTTGAGTAAAAACCAGTTAGAGAAAGTCTATCTGTCAGCTCTGTTTGAGTAAAATCCGTTAGAAAAAGTGTATCTGCCTGATGTGTTTGTGTAAAAACCGTTAGGGGAAGTCTGTCTGTCAGCTGTGTTTGAGTAAAAACTTTTAGGGAAAGTCTATCTGTCTGTGAGAGTATAAGATAACGCCATATCTACGAAACAATGAGAGCTAAATAGATGATATTCAACCGTCTATTGGTCTGTACTTCCGGAAACCTTTAAATGTGACTACTCAAAAACACAATGACTTAAGTATACCAAATTTAGTATTAGATTTCTTTGATTATAAGTGCAGTTTTGTGCCAAATATTTGTTTCGGCCAATTTGAAAAAACGGGTTTTAAACAGAAATTCGATTTTCGGATACTGTTTGACTCAAATTGCCAAATTTTTGATGTTAATTGCCAAAGTACTCGCCAAGTCTCACACGATAGATTCAGTAAAAAGGATAAAATCACCTCAAAAGTTAATATTTCATAATATTGTACACCAATGCCGCACAAGACATTCTCTGGAATAGTACTTTAATTACAGAGTATGTCATACCAAACTCTCCTACCCTTCACGAAACCATACTGGGGGTTTAAACCATAAAACTGAATGACCGGACCGCCGCAACAGCAACACTGGCGGAAACTGTGGCTGATTTCCTAAGGGCCATCACCGTCCACGGTACAACCCTTACCGTAGGAAATACGTCTTGTCATCAATGGGAGGTGCCTACCCCCTCCTATTAGTTTACCCTCCTAGATACCGAGATCCAAACACCATGCCGGAAGCATCTCATCTTCATTACGGGGTGTTCCCTATGGGGGATATCAGAGAGTATGCGAGAAAGTTTTGGGGAGAACACTTTTGATGATTTTTAACTATGTTTGAATATCTAAGATGTATTGAGTACTTTTTATTTGAAAATTGATTCTTTTTAATTTACCAATAGGACGTGCTGAATGGGTTGATTTTATATGTTCATGAAGACTTCAGGTCCTTCAGAAATGATTCGTTTGCTGTTATAGTTAGTGATGGGCATCACAGTCTTCTTGAAACTATACACGTCATCGTGTTTGTCACTGATAGGGAAGTGCCATTTTTGGTTCGCAACCTTGGTTTGGAATTAGCACCAGGTAATTTGTTTTATTTGAAAAAAAATAATAAAATTTAGTGAAGTAATTTTTTTTTCCGATAAAAATTACTTGAATTTCTTTTGAATTAATCTAAATTTTACATTAAATTCAAAACTGTTTTTTTAATGTGTAGATTTTAAACATGTCTATATATAACATTGGATGGATAAAAATTACAATGGTGTAAAATGGTAAAAAAGAAGTTTACATCTTAAATTGTAACCAATGCACAAAATCAATTCTGTTCAATATCTGGATCCAAGAGGTCCCTAAAACGACAAAATTGCAGTATTTTTTTCTCGAATATATGTATATATATCTTTTATGACTTGGATTTATTTATTATTTTAATTTTTGGAGGACAAAAATAATTGTGTTATTGACTGTAATTTTAATTTTTTCAATATGCCTAAGCACTACTATACTGTTTTAAATTCTTTTATATATTGAACTGAGCATTTTTTATAGATATTTTTCTTAAAACATAAGTGATTGTTTTTACAAAAGATAATTGTTTTTATATATATTTTATATTTGGAAATTGTGCACATTCTAAATAGTATCTGCTTCCTATAATAATATTTTTAAACATCTTAACTTTTAATGACTGTTTGCACCTTACATTTAATTGTATTACTGATTAAAAAA
Source organism: Argiope argentata (assembly GCA_026289955.1). Classification (NCBI taxonomy): domain Eukaryota; kingdom Metazoa; phylum Arthropoda; class Arachnida; order Araneae; family Araneidae; genus Argiope; species Argiope argentata. The sequence goes on from JAOUZG010030082.1 coordinate 3,105,866, forward strand.
ACAATTTTTCAACATACCAATAAAAATATTGAATATTCTACTCTGAAAGCTAGATTTAAATCTTTATACAAAATTGTTAACACCTTTTACTGGGTTAAACTTATTAACACCTTAACTTTGAATTGATTATTTTGAACATCTTAACTTAGAATGACTATTTGTACCTTACATTTAATTGTATTGCTGATAAGTTCACATCATGAATACCAAAAACAATTTCCCAACATACCAATAAAAATGTTGAATATTCTATTCAGAAAGCTAGTTTTAAATCTGAATACAAAATCGTGTACTCTTTTTAATGGGATTTTTTTTTGTTTGTTTGTTTAAACTTTATACAATACCACACTCCTGAATGGATGCAAACAAATTTACTGTATATGCTTTATAGAACTGGAAGGATAAATAGCTTTCCTGGAAAGTTTCTACACTCTTCTAAAAGTTGAGAAATAAATATTTAAAAGGTTTTATGTTCTTCTGTCAAAACTTCAGGAAACATCAATGCTAAAATTTATTTTTTCATTACTGATAAGTTCTCTTTATTTGATCAAGAATAAACTTTATTATCATGTCAGAACATGATGTTGTTTTTGGGATAAGGTTTTTGCCATCAATAAAAATCTGTAGGCGAAAAATAAAAATTTTATTATCTGCACGAGCATCAAAAAAATCTCTAGAGATTTTGTATTTAGGTATCTTTCTTCAAAATCGCCGGTGATTGTCCTTAGGACTCAACCTTAGTTCCTGCAAATGATGCCGTGTTGGTCGGGTCAGTTAGGTTAAATCCATATGCCTTAGCAGTGTGTGATTATTAATTTCATAAAAAATTCTTGATACGTATGCTGTTTGTCCTAGTTTCAATATTATTTTTTTCTTCAGGAAACTCAAGTGTAATTACCAATGAGATTTTACGTGCTTCCGATTCGGACAGTCCAGATAACCTGCTGACATATTCGATCACATCTACTCCTACTTCTGGTCAACTCCTTTTATTTCGCAATGGGCAATTCAAGACTCTCTCTCCTGTTACTTCGGGATTTAACAGCTTCACTCAAGAAGATGTTGACCGCCAGTATCTCAAATATCAACACAACATTCACAATCCCTCGGGGGTGTATTACTTCAAATTTAATATTCAAGATCCGGCAAATAATACTCTTATAGATCAAACATTTTTTATCACTATTTCAGGTAAGTTTTTATCTTTGTTGTTGTTGTTTTCTTTTCGCTAAGTGTATTTAATCTATACATATTATAAAATGAAGTCTTCTGAAAGCGTCTGTATGTTTGAACCACAAAAACTCGAGGGATATCAATGGATATTGTAGATGTTTATGCCATTTTGTAGAGTATTTTTGGGAAAGATTTTAGTATATTAAAATCATATCAAAATAAAAAATATATAAATGTAATTTTAACGTTGCACTTATCCGCGCATGTGTGAAAACCTCAAATTGCGCATGTGCAAATCAGCAAGATGTGTAGTAAAAAAAATTGCAGCACCGTCTATCATCAACTGTTTTAGCTAAAACAAAAAACTGTGAGAGGAAAAATTTATATCCCCTGTCACATGAATTTGCTACAAGGATTATTTTTTTAACTTTAACCTATTTCCTGCTGTACATTTTTGAAAATAGTCAGTATATTTAAGGATATCCTGTATATTGAATATTAAGATTTACATTAATAATAATTTTGTACGAAACTTATTTTTTATTAATATAGAAGTCATTAATCTAGAAAGAATTTTTGCTAATCAATAAATTTTACTGGAAGTGAAGGAAGAAAATTTTAACTATAATTGTTAAATAAATATCCTCAATTGTAAGTACGTAGTGCCTTGTTTGTAAATTATATTACGTTATTCGTTTATTGACAGGATATAAACAACACACAAATGTAACTTAAATTATCTTTTCTTTCTTTTTTTCTTCATGTGAGAACATGATGCTGTTTTCATTTGAAGTTTTTGAAACCCTAAATACGCAGACAACAAATTGACGATTTATCTCTTTTAAGGCATCAATATTTCGCTTTTACGGTTATTAGAAAATAACAGAAAGTTGTCACATTTGGCGATTTATTGTCAAAAAGTCATTTAAATTTAGAAAATTAATTTGTAATTTAAAAGTTTTTGTTATTGGCAACGTTTTTACATTTTTTTGTTGTTGTCGTTGCTGCTGAAATGTTTTTAATTTGTGAGAACAGGATGTTGTATTAGTTTGAGGTTTTTGAATAAACAAAATGAGCGGGAAAAAATTTTACGATTCATCGTTTTTGGGGCATCGATTTTCCGCGTTTAGGGTTATTAGAAAATCGTGAAGATAGTTGTCACATATGGCAACTTATCACCAATAAAAAGTTACAAGTTGCCACGAATGTCCACCATGTATCCGATTCTCGATATATCGACGCATGCATATTCTGATCTGTTTAAATTGGTTAATGATAAATTAGTTAAGACAAACAATGCCTTAAAATAATAATGTTCTCACATGATAACATGAAATTTGAGATAACAGATTTCATTAAAAAAAAACTTCAGCTTTTGCCAATTTGATAATAACTTGTTGATAAAGGCTATGTTTTTCCAACTTGCTTGAGCAGCTTAAATTTTTACTTTTATTGATTTAATTTTTAGATAAACGAGTCAAAATATTTCTTTATTCACTTTTGCTCTGATGCGAAATTTTATTTTTCTTTCCAGAGGACATTTTCCCGCCAATTATTACAAGAAACACTGGTTTGAAAGTGAATGAAAAAGGCCGAGGATGCATTAATGCTGAAATGCTTGCTGCAGTTGATGAACATCAGAAAACTTTAGATTTAGTTTTCACAATTGTGTTGCCACCATCGCTTGGTTACTTAGAACATAAACATATGAAAATACAGCCTTTCAATACTTTTCTTATGTCCGATTTAAAGGCTGGAGAAGTCTGTTACACACATACGTCTCTCACTTCAAATTCATTGGATAGCTTCACATTCAACGTTTCAGATGGAAGAAACTCTGTAAGTGCAATTTTTTTTTATCTAAATATATTGACTGAGACTATTTTTATGATGTACTTTCTGTTAGAATCACAACAAAGAGAAAAAACTTTAAGCTGAAATAAGATGGTGCACTTATATTTTATCATTTAATTAAATATTGCGTTTGCTATAAGTTGGATAGCACACGTAGACATGTTAATTGTTCTCAATTTTTTCCTATATACTGAATATTATAAGCGTTGTTTATATTTTAATTCTATACATACAAGGGTTACTCAAATGAAAAATTGACAAGTTGAATGAAAAGAATATTTTTATTGGAAATCTTTAAAAAAAATTCCCCTTGAGCATTGTAACTAAAACCCCATCGCTTAAGTAGCAGGTCTGCGCCTTTAATAAAGAAAAATGGTGGCTTATTCTTGAGGAAATCTTGCACAGCTTCCTTCCTACCGTCCGATTGGAAATTTCCCTGTAATATTTCTTGAAATGGTCCAAAAGATCTGGAAGTCACAGGGTGACAAATCCGGACTGTCCAATGGGTGCTCCAATACTTCCCAAATAGGATTTTTTAAGGTCGTCTGGGTTTCATTGGAGAAGTGTGGGCGGACTTCGTCAAAAAGAAGGATCAATTGTTGAGTGAGAAGGCCTGGCCTAATTATTGTTTTTTGTAGTTTCGTCAGAGTACTGCTGTAATGTTTGAATTGACAGTGCTTAATTTGAGTTTGTAAATTAATAAGGAGTGATTTATGGCAGTTGAAGAATCAGAAACCCTATTACTGCTCCTTATTCCGATCTGGACGCATCCATGAATAGCACGATCTTACTTTCGATCAATTTTCTCTGCCACGAACAGGTTTTAGTGTTGACCACTGTAAGGACCTCCTACTATCCTTCATATCCCTGTTTGGTGACGCTGCTATTCTGCTGCAATCGCAAATGTCCACTTTTCATTTGGGCAACTCTTATATTATACGAAATTTTAAAAATTGACATTTTAATTATAATAAATTATGAATGTATTATATTTCAAATCCAACTGATAATTTTCAATTAAAATATTAAACAAATTATTTAATTTGTGATTTCGTTTCGCTTCTAAATCTTTTTACCTTAAAGGCTGTCTGTGGCTTTTATAAGGTTGTCTGTGTAAACGTAGCCGCTAATGTAGTATCTTATAAAGAATGCTGTTCAAATGACGTGGCAGAGCATGTGAAGACAAGACGACGTTCACATAGCAAAATTCGACCACTGAGGAGACACTTCGATGACCTCACAGGTCCATCAAAAACAAAAGATTGGGATTGCTCACAGAGGGTATGATTATTCTCCATGATTACGCACGTCCACAGGTCTCCAGAATCGCACTCGCGGAACTGACCAAGTTCAAAGAGCAGAAGTTTGGTCATCCGAACTACAGCCCGAACATGTCACCTTGCGATTTTCATATGTTTGGTCCCCTGAAAAACATCTGAAAGGGAAAACGCTTCAACTCGGACGATGAACTCAAGTATGCTGTGAAGGACTGAGTCTCGTCACGGCCACAAGAATTCTGGGAACAAGGAATCTTTCGGCTCGTTCATCAACGGATCGTTGTATTCAGACCTATGATGTATACTTTAAATATAGTGTTCATTTATAAACAGAGAGCCGTTTTGTAGCTTTTCATCTAAACATTCCTTGTAATTTATAAAAATAGATTTTTGGCATTTATGTTGGACATTATTTTATGACCGAATAGGTATAGTTTGATACTTGTTACCTTTTTTAAAATCGACAGTTTGTCTTTTATGAAACAAGCTCTCTTTTTAATATTAAATTGATAAAAGTTAAACAATTTTCTCTTATTTTATAATTAACACCAGCGGGTGACTGAGCTCCGCTCGGAGAAAACAGGTATCGAAGCTAACTCATTGAAATGTCGGAAATGTGGGGCAATTTTCGACTTGGCAACCATTCCTCGTATTATAGTATAAGATAAAATTAAAACTTAAGCTCCAAGCATGCGTTACGAGTAAAAGGGAAAAAATTATCTTATTAATATGTTGCCATCAGATTGACAAAAACTCAAATTTAAAAAAATAAATTATTATTGCGCATTAAACATATAAAAATGCAATTTTCATCACGTGTCTGCATGAAATGAAAAAATATATATATGAATATTGATATAGATGGCATATTGGCTATAGATGGCAGCACGTTACCACTTGAAAATTTAAGTAGCCATTATGGCGAACTAATAAAGTTTGATAATATCCTATCTGTAACTCCGGACTGCTCAACCGTCGAAACCAATCAAAACCGGCGCCAATCGATTCCTCGTGGCCAAAAAACCCCAGACCCCCAAGTTTACCGGAGTGTATTAATTCTGGGGCGATTTTCGACTTGACGACCATTCCTCGTATTATAGTATAAGATTAATATTCTTTGAAGAAAATTACAAAACTATAGCTTTTTTGTCTCATTTTATGTTAATTTTTCTATATTATTTCTAATATTTGATTTTTACAGGTCTTACAAACATTTTACATAAATATTTCTTCTGTGTATGATTCCTTACCAATGGTTAAGTTGAGCACTTTGAAAATCAAAGAAGGGGAAGAAAAAGTTATAACTGAATTTGAAATTGACATTTTTGATAAAGATACACAGGTATGAACGGATTAATGCTTTATTATTTTTATAAAGTAAAAATATCACTAAATTATTTGTAATATTTGTATTTATGAACAATTAATTATTTAGTGGCCTTAAATATACAAATGGCTATTTTTCTATAAGGATTGATAAAGCAAAATTTAAAGCATAAAATTATTAAAAATATAAAGGAAAAGAATATATTTTAGCTTTTAAGATTTTAAAGTGAATTATTCTTCAATTAAAATATTCTATAAATTATTCTTTTATTTGATGTCATAATTTTAAAATTCATTATTGAGAGTTTAAAATCAAATTGTAGTTAAATGAAAATAAGAGTAAAGATGTGTAGTATCCAAACTGGCTTATTTTTTATCTGTTACTAATACTCTGCATTATTTTTTTTTCATCTTTTAGGATCAAGATGTTATCATTAAAGTACTCAAACCACCACATCATGGAGTTCTAAAAAATGCAAATAGCTCAGTGACTCAAGTCTTTACTTTGAATGACATTAAACACGGTTATATAAGTTATGCCCATGATGGTTCTGAAAGTGTGAATGATAGTTTTACTTTAATCGTTTCTGACGGAATCAATAAGGAATATATATTTGTCAGGAAGAATCTGAAAAATATTACATCAAAGAATCCTGTTGTAAGTATCTGTGCATATTATTAATTATTTTGTTCTGGACATTAAACCAAAACTACGCGTTTCCAGTAATTTTTTTCCTTGGAAACCAAACATGGCGAACTGGTTAAATAATTTAGTACTTAAAGCAAAATTACACGTTTCCAACGAATTTGGGGCAAAATTGTGTGTGTGTGTGTGTGTGTGTGTGTGTGTGTGTGTGTGTGTTTATATAAGCATTATAACTCAAAAACACAGTGAGCTATATTAATAAAATTTAGTTTAAAAAAATTTAATTACTATAATTTTAGATCTGTATCAAATTGTGGATTATATTTGTCTGAAAATCCGCTGTTTAATAGTCTTAACTATTCGGTCATATAAAGAAAAAAATCATATTCGCAACTATTTAGTCTTACTATTTGTTCATATAAAGAAAAAGATCGTATTCGCAACTAGTTAGTCTAACTATAGTTCATGTAAAGAAAAAGATCATATTCGCCACTAGATAGTCTAACTATTCAATCATATAAAGAAAAGATCATATTCTCAACTAGTTAGTATAACTATTCGTTTGTATAAAGAAAAAGATCTTATTAGCAACTAGATAGTCTAACTATTCATTCATATAAAGAAAAAGATCATATTCACAACTATTTAGTCTTACTATTCGTTCATATAAAGAAAAAGATCGTATTCGCAACTAGTTAGTCTAACTATTCGGTCATATAAAGAAAAAAATCATATTCGCAACTATTTAGTCTTACTATTCGTTCATATAAAGAAAAAGATCTTATTAGCAACTAGATAGTCTAACTATTCATTCATATAAAGAAAAAGATCATATTCGCAACTATTTAGTCTTACTATTCGTTCATATAAAGGAAAAGATCGTATTCGCAACTAGTTAGTCTAACTATAGTTCATATAAAGAAAAAGATCATATTCGCCACTAGATAGTCTAACTATTCAATCATATAAAGAAAAGATCATATTCTCAACTAGTTAGTATAACTATTCGTTCGTATAAAGAAAAAGATCTTATTAGCAACTAGATAGTCTAACTATTCATTCATATAAAGAAAAAGATCATATTCACAACTAGTTAGTCGAACTGTTCGTTCATGTAAAGAAAAAGATCATATTCACAACTAGATAGATGAAAGAATTTTAGTATATGGTTTTTATTCTGATATTAAAGATCTCTATTTGCTTACCATTTTCATCATTTGAAAAAACTGACCTGGTTTCATATGAACATTGTAACTTCAAAACATACTAAACATGATTTTTAATGCATAGTCTTGGCATTAAAACTATAAAGTTGGTATTGAGTTTGATGACTAGAAGATTTCAAGAATGCTTGATTATCTTCAGTATATCATGTTAAACGTCCACGTATCAGTTTGTGTATACATTCAAAAAATTTAAAAGGTAAATAGTTCTGTTGTATAACCAAATAATATGTACTTCTTGAAAAAATACTTTGAAGCACTGCTTGAATTTTAAAGATCTGTTTCTGCTGTTTTGTATTTATTTAACTCTTGGTCTACCAATTAAAAAAAACAGCAATCATGTAGAAATGAAGATAATAGCTTCTGTATTATTATTATTTTTCAAATGTTTTTAGACCTTTTGCCAGCACATGAAGGCCAATTCACTATCTCCCCCAACTACCTCAAAAAAATATTTTACTTGAAGCTATTTAAACTGATTTTAAAAGGTTATTGAGATGTATGTTCTTTGGTTGTCAAAAGGTTAAGCTGAGAGACAAAAATCCAAATGATAAAAATAAATCTAGAAATTCTTCCTTTTTTACAAATATATTGAATGAATAAAAACATTTTTTGGAGATCCGAATCATTTGTTCTAGTGTGTAATCATTTAAATTTTATTAAAATTAGAATTAAAAAATTGTATAAAATCAATTTAATATAGCTAATTAGCTTATTTTTAAATTTTTGGAATGATATAAAAATGAATGCTTGCAGTAATATATTCTGAAGTTATAGCAATAACATAGCCTGAAGTTATACTTAAAAACCTGTAAACATTTAGAAAAAGCTATTTTTTAGTATTCATCCATCATTTAAGTAACCACGTAGCAATTTGGTAGTTGTAGATCCAGCAATCTTTCTTTCCTATTGGGCATTTTACATGAATTTAGGCGACTTTCTGGCACAGAGGTAGCGCGTCTTCCTCGTGTTCTGGGAGTCCTACTGGGTTCGAGTCCCGGTTCGGGCATGGTTGTTCTTGTGTGTGCTATCTGTGAGATGTGTGACTGTGCCCCCCTGTAAAAAGGGGCTGTGCAAGCAAATGTGGTGAATGTTTAGCTAAGTCGTACTCTTGGCCCTAGTTGACGCTACTTCAAAAACAAGAGACACTCTTTTCGGCTTAAATCTGCACCTGTATCAGCGGGGGGCTTGCCCATATGCAAGTGCCATAAGTGACAACAACAACAACATATGAATTTAGTCTTATAAGCTGCATCCAATTTGTAAATAGAATGCAAGCAAATAAGCAGTATTACTTGTTTTGTTGTTGTTGTTGTTATGCAGCATTATTTAATACTCTTTTATACTTACTGACTGCTCGTAGAATGATACTAATTGCTTTTTTCATAAATTTTAGCTCTTTTCTTTCCGCTTCCTGTGCTTCCTTCTCACTTTGTTTGCTCTTGTTGCATATTTTCCTGCAATTACAGCTTGTAAAGATTCTTGAGTTGCTGTCATAATTTGTTTTGTGCAAGGCAAACAACAATAGTTAAAATAGGTTCTTTTCTGGTAAGTTATTACTACTACTACCATTATTATTACTATAAAATTATTGATAAAATTTTATTATTGGATGATTTATCAGTTTATTTTAGCTGTGTTTGGCTACCAGTTGGTTCTTCAAGAGTAATTATTGTGGTTAATTTTAGTTAAATTTACTATGCTTCTCTTGATGCTCATAATTTTCTCAACACTGCATTCTTCACCATCAAATTATAAGAAACATTTAAAACTTAATATTTTAATAGCCTTTCACCTGCTCTGTTTACTGTGTGCATGAACCTGAAATCAATATTATTATTAAAATTTATTATAAACTTAAGCGTATTAAAAAATTTATAAACTTTAAAAAAATTATTATAAATTTAAGCATATCAATATTATTATTAAAATTATTATAAACAATATCATTATAAACTTAAGCATCTGTATAAACTATTTCAAATTATAAATTGTCTTTTTCAGTAATGTTATTTCACTTTTTAATTTCTTATGCGCAGATAATTAACATAATTTTTCGTCCTTAACTTCCAGCATCAAAAAAAGAAAAAAAAAAGCGAAGGTAAATATCTGATAAAACAATGAGCGCAGTGAGATTTCAGTGCAGGAAAGAAATTTTTAAAAACAATGCCAAACAAATATTTTGAAGTCTTGTCGAAACGTAAGATAAACTTGAACAGCTACTAAGTTCATATCATTTGAAACCTTATTTTTTTAAAGTTTCAAAACAAAATGAACATAGGCTTTGTACAATATTTTCGGGAGTTACTGCAAAGAAACTCCAAAACTTCACTTAATTTTTAATTGAGATTAAAAAACAGTTGCTCTAAAATGCTTCGTATACACATTTTTCTCTTTTGTCATTAGATGAGATTAAATAATAACTTTTTTTAACATAAACCTTTTTTCTGTTTGAGAGAGAGAGATATCCCTACATGCAAGAGATAGAAAGTTATAATCTAATTTTTTTCTCTATTTATATTGAAGAAGAAAATGATTTCTTTGTTAATCTCAGTATATCTTTTATTAAGAAAATTATTTCAACCCCTTATATGTCTTTTATTAAGAAAGCTATTTCAAACCTTTATATATATATTTTTTAAGAGAAATATTTCAAACTTTTATATATTTCTTAATAATATTTATGTGAACCTTTTATGATTGCATAATTTTTATTCAGGTATTTCCAATCAAAATCACCCCGATTGATGATGAGGTTCCGAAACTTATTAAAAATGACAGAATCAATGAATTGCTTCTGCATGAAAACAAGGTGAGTTTTCATAAAACTGGAAAATCCGAATTTTAGACTGCACTTTTATATCTATCCATTTGAGTTATTGTTTGCAATCTTCGATGACAATGACTATTATACTACTGGGGTAGCTGTCGAGATAGCTGCCGAATTATGATTAAAATAATTTTGTAGGTTTATCTTGTCCATTTTCATAACTGGAAACATATCGCATTTCATTCTTTTTTAATATTATATTTCTAATAAAATTCTGAATGTCATTATCATTTAGACATTCATTTATTTTGATTGTAGAAATAGCAAAATCTGACTTTTTATTTATGCTGCTTCACTACAGTTAAATTAGTTATTATTTTATATTATGAATTCTATTAACTTTCGCTAAATGTAATAAAAAACCACGGATATAATTAAAACATTGCACTACGTAGGATCGATATGAACTAGTTTTTATTTTATTATTTCAACTAACTCAGTTTGCGTGTGGTCACGGTAATATTTTAATTTTTACAACCCCGATTGCAGCTCAATTAGCTATATGTATGCATTCTCTTGACATTTATTCTGTTCTTCCACTTTTAAGTTTTTATCTTATAAGTCGATCCTTTTCAATTTGATCAATGTAATAATCTATCTAACATCGACGTTGTCATCAACTAAATAAACTCAATTTTAAAGATGAAATAACTTTTTTTTAAATTTACATCGTACAAAAGTGAAAACTTTCTGTTACATTTAATATAATGCATGTAAAGTGTTACTGAATATATTCTAGAAAACAGAGACCTTATAATAAATTAGATTTCCTAATTTTTGTAAAATAGATTCTTTTATTTTCATAATACCATACCATTTTTTTCCACTTGAAATTTTTTTCTCGTGTACACATATGTATTTCAAAAATTTTGGGTAGTAAACATATCAATAACCAATGGCTTCAAAAAATATAAACTACATTAAAGATATCTTATTGTATCTTGAATACTTTTTTTAAAAAATTCTCTCTGTTTCTGTAAATTTAATCTTACATTATCAGCTCTAATTATTTATGTATGCTTCATTTCAGAGACTGAGTGTCATAACCAAAGATATGCTGCTTGTTGAAGATTTAGATACAGATGATAGCAATATCATGTATTCGATTACCTTGCAACCACATCTGGGTTTTCTACAATTCTCCTCAAAACAAGGACAAAAAATATCACATTTTAATCAAAGTATGAAAATTATACTTGCTTTTAAATAAATTACATTTTTAATCAACATTTTAATTCTTCATTTGGCAACGGCTCATGGTAAGCTCTAGGCTTCAGAACCGGAGGTTTTCGGGTTCGATCCAATTTCACTGTAAAATCCATCAGGGTCAAACGTCTTCCCTCTGTTGTGGAGAGGGAGGTGCGAGCTCAGGTGTCGCCCTCGTCATTTGATTGAGGTTCAAAACTAAGAATACCGTCCCAAAATAGCTCTAGTGTTGTTTTAAAACTTAAAATTAATATAATTAAACCTAACTTATTCGCTGTTTAGTAGAAATCAATCTTTTAATTTTGAGAAATTTATTGGTGTTAGTTAACTAGGGACATAATTATCAGTGGAGCAACTGAGAAATATCTTCATATTTTTCATTAAGGGTAGCCGCTTGTGGGACATAAAAATATTGATTCTTTTTTAGAAAAAAGATTTTATTTATAAAAAAATTGAAAAATTAAACTTCACTGGCTTTGATATTTATTTTTTCAACTTTCAAGACTGTAAATTATTTAATTTATAATTAGTTCTTATTAGATTTCAAGTATAAAATAAATTATGTTGACTAATTTACGAATACACATTTCATCTTTATGGCATATGTTACATATTCAGGGCCTGACTAAAGCAGGGGCATACGGGCAGTTGCCCCGGGCCCCCAGATAAATGAAGGCCCCCAAATTGAATAAATATTTTGAAATATGTTTCCTTCTTTAATAAATATTCTTCAATATTAAAGTAGAGAAGGAAAGGGGCTCTCAACTAGACAAAATCGGGCCCTGTACATATTGAAATTTGTACTATCTCAAGTAATTTTGAAAATCATATTGCTGGCTTTTTTCCGCTTAAAAGGCAATAACAATTTGTCAGATACACGAATCAAAAACAGCATATTAGAACTAACAGCTTGATATTTATTAAAATAATCTATTTCAACGTATAAAGCTAGGCTAAATTTATTTTAAAAAAGTTATTAAATAGAATTTTAAATCAAATTATTAAGAAAAATGATAAACAAATAATGTATAAAAAAATTAAGTCAATTCTTAGGTCAACAACAAAAATTATTTTACTTACTTTTCATTAAATAATTACAATTAATATAAATAATATATCACAAAGATTACTGATTCACGTGTAAAATAACGAAAACCTCGCATTTTACCGATAGAGCTACTGCCTATTGGTTTCAATTTTCATTACAAACTGCTAAAACTTTATTTAAAGTATTAAAATTTAATTAATGAACTAATATTTGAAAAAACTGTATTAAAATCAAGTGTCATCCAGTAAAAATTTTAGAAAAATTAATGCTCTGATATCAACCATATTTAATATTAAAAAAACGCGTTTTATAATCAATTGAAAATCAATTTCAGATTTAAATTACATTTTACATGATCATTGCCAGTTGTATAATTTATTTTGTATTTAAAAAAATATGTATAATTTGTAACTTTTCTTTGCTTAGTTTATAAAATTCTAATTTTTCATGCCTATTATTACAAAATCTAAAATTATTTTTAATTGAAATTGCTATCACATTTATTTATTCCTAAACTTTTCATGACATATGCATAATTTTTTTTCAGGGGACATAAATGAGGGAAGTGTGCAGTATGTGTTGAATAACGATGATTTTGTGTCAACAAAAGACCAGTTCATGTTTTCAGTCGAAGATACCAAACCAAATAAGATATTCAGTAACATATTTCGAATTGAATGGTCTCGCTTCAATTTAAATGCTTCATTTTATAACGTATCAGAAACTGATGGATTCCTAGAAATACCGATATTACGAACGGGAAATCAAGAAAAAGTAAGTAATCAATCTTCTAGAGGTAGTATTCGCCTGATAAAAAAAAATTAATAATTTTTCCAAGTATCTACCAGTAATTTGGCTATTGAACCTTATGTTAAATTTGATAAAAATTAGATGTTTATAAAGTTTTATAATTATTTTTTATTAAAATTTTAGGAATCCGTTGTATTTTGCAAGGCTTTAGAATTGAATCCTTCGGCCTCCAGAGAAAATGCACTTGTTCCAGTGACAAATGAAGTAAATGAATCCTTTTTTATGCTCAACTGAATGGTTTTGATAATAGGTATTTATTTATTAACATGCAGTACCAGCAAGGCGTTGCCCGTGGCATAGAATCCGAGTAGAAAAATTAGCTCTAAACTTAAATTTAGCCTCCAACCGATATGCCATGGGCATGTTACGCAACATCAAACAAACATAAAAATATATTTAGAAATTATCAAAAATAACTACAAAGCAAGTTTTATAGCACACACTCAGAAATATTTAGACTGTTACAAAGGTAAAAATGCGATATGTCTATGGGCAAAACACAGGCGATCATTTCGCTCTTCAGGAGATTCATTCTGTTTTCGCAATTCAGTTGCAGCGCGTTATTTAAAGAAAGACGGTTATTTCGCTCATCAGAGGACTCTCCTTAGCTAAGTGTGGACACTATTTCTCTCATAATCGCTTGTCGAACATTTCTTTTCTCCTTCTTTTCTTATCGCGCAACAAACGAAGCTTTTTGGCATTTAATGTGTTCCCGCTAAGGTTGGATTCCTTCTTTTGCGCAAAATAAAGATTTGAGACGCTATTTGAAATCAGACGTAAACAAAGAAATTTATCGTATATGCATACCTCAACTCTTGCTATTTTTATGAGCGCAGTTTGAGCTGGGCGAATAAGTGCAAAGTTAAAATCGCAATTATAAAACTCATTTTTTATTTTAATACGATTTTAATATACTAAAACCTCCTCCAGTAAATTCTCTACAAAATGGTATAAATATCTCCAATATTCATTAATTATTACTCAAGTTTTGATGGTTCAAACATACAGACGCTTTCAGGAGCCTTCATTTTATACTATGTATAGAAGATGTTTTAAAATGTAAAGGAATCTTAATTAATTTCCTAATTTTTATTATAAATTCTCCCGTTAACTTTATTCTAAAATGATTCGATTCCCACTTTTTATTCAATTAATTCTACATGTTCTAAAAAACATGTTCTGGCACAGAAGTAGCGTGGCTTCCCCTTGTTCTGGGAGTCCCAGGTTCGACTTCTAGTTTGGGCATGGTTGTTCTTCTGTGTGCTATCTGGGAGACGTGTGGATGTCCCCCCCTCCCCCTGTAAAAGCGAATGTGATGAGTGTGTAGTTAAGTCGTACTCTTGGCCCTAGTTGGCGCTACTTCAAAAACCAGAGATGCTCCTTTCGGCTTAAATCTAATGCTGTATCAACAGGGGGCTTGTCCATGGCAAGTGCCATAAGTAACAACAACAGCATATATCATTGTCTATACCGACAGTTGCTCAATCCTTTGACAGAATTTGTGCAAAATTTAGAACTGATCTACACTTTAGAGGTTAACACTGTGTGCCAATTCATTTTTTCTACATCTGACTATATTTGGTAGCTATTTTATTCACTAATTCACAGATATGCATTACTCGTGTGAATAATTTTCCTTCAAAATTTGATAGACATTACAAATTTTGTAGAAAAATCACATTAGAATCACAGTTTTATTGCTAGGAATCATTTAAAAAATTATCTTAATAACATATGGTGTAAGGCCGGGATGGCTTGGTTGGTTGAGAGTTAGACTCGTACTCCTTAGGTTACGAGTTCGAAACTCACCGGCCAAAAGATCCCCTGAGTGTAGGGCGGCTGGCACTCGTTAAATCTGTTGGTGATCGCCTAGTCCTCCATGTCGAGAGTAATATCGCTCGGGGTACTGGATCAGAGGTGATCGTTCTTTGTTCCATGTCTAAATTACGATTTGAGATGAATGAATGAATTTGCATGAATGCAGTTCGCCCCTTAAAAGGGTTGTGACGTGTGTGTAGCTAAGTCGTACTCTTGGCCCTAGATGGCGCTACTTGTATAACAAAGAGACACATTTCTTAGATTTAAAATCTGCTGATCGTATCTGCGGAGGCTTGTCCACGGCAGGTGCCATTAGTCACAACACCATATAATTTTTAGCAGTACGTTTGCTGACCCAACCAGCATAAAATATAATTATTAATGTTATTTAAAAGCATTTTTAAAGATACTTTTTTCGTTAGTTGTTGGCAAGTGAAAAATCGCCAAAGAAATTTTGCGAAATTCTATATTATTTGATGATATTTTGCTTTCAGAAAAGGCTAACAGAAAAGTACCTTTTTAAATACATGTTTATATTTATCTCTAAATGATGTAGGAATTAGTTCTTAAGCCATGATTAGAGTAAAATTCCTGTACACAAAGTAATATAGCAAATTTTTATTTGTAATGACTTTTTTTATCTCTTTAGGTCCTCTTTACTAGTAATACTACGACAAAAAAGTGTATTTTCAAACTGCAAGATGATTTGGAATTCAGTGGCAAACGAGAATATAAAATTTTTATAGAATCTACCTCTTCTTTACTTGGAGATCCTCATGTTGCTGCTGTTTCTCTCTTCGATGAAGAGGATGGTAAGTTCGTTCTGAATGTCTATTCGTTTAATTTCAGACTTTTGTTCTCATGAAATAGTCAATATGTTTGAATGATTTTTGTGAATGCAGTTTCTTTAATTTGAACTTTTGATTCTTCTCTGATTATTGTTTCACCTTTTGTTCCTGAGTAATTTTTATTATATTTATATTATAAAAATATTTTTACCTGACAGAACCAGTCCTAAGCTTTGCAGAAAGAATATTCACAGTTAATGAAACAGGAGACTATTTCCATTTCCCAGTGATTCGAATGGGTGAGATGTTTTGCACATAAAAATTACTGTAGATTAGTTAATAGTAATTTTAAATAATATTAATGTACTTTATAGTAAGAGATTCGAATGGGTAAGATATTTTGCACATAAAAAAACTGTAGATTAGTTAATAACAATTTTAAATCATATTAATGTACTTTATAGTAAGAGATTCAAATGGGTAGGATGTTTTGCACTTAAAAATTACTGTAGATTAGTTAATAATAATTTTAAATCATATTAATGTACTTTATAGTAGGAGATTCGAATGGATTAGATGTTTTGCACGTAAAAATTACTGTAGATCAGTTAATAATAATTTTAAATCTTATTAATGTACTTTATAGTAGGAGATTCGAATGGGTAAGATGTTTTGCACATAAAAATTACTGTAGATTAGTTAATAATAATTTTAAATCTTATTAATATACTTTATTGTAAGAGATTCGAATGCGTAAGATGTTTTGTTCATAAAAATTGCTGTTAATTAATTAATAATAATTTTAAATGGTATTAATGAACTTTATAGCAAGGGAAAAGTTTTCCTTTTAAAACAATAGCATCAGCCTTCAATGATAAATTTTATTATTTCCTACCCTAAAATCCCCTCGAAATATCATAAAACCATATACATTTTTTTGTGCCTTTTATTATTGCTAAATATATATTTGATGGATTAAAATAGTTTGAATTATTTTATAATACTTAATTTGGAAATAAAATTGAATCAAAACTGCAATACAATATGTGATATCTTATGCGGTAAAGAGTTAATACCTTTTCTACTTCAATTTCAATTTTGAGAAATTAATTGCAGTAGAGAAATTATAAAATTTTCTTTTCCGGTTTTCCTTTCTCACTAATGGTTCATTTCTATTAACAGGTGATCTAAGGCATGAACTAAGTGTTATGTGCACCACTGAAAATTTGACAGCACAGGGGAGCAGTGCTTTTGGATTGGAGACAGGCTCTGATTATAAAAGTCGTCCTTCGGATTTCAAATCCTACATAACTTTCCCTGTTGGAGCATCTGAAATTCCATGCAGTGTGAAGGTATCATTTTCATTTAATACATATTTTAAGATTATAAGAGATATAAGAGATTTAATACATATTTTAAGAAATACAAACCACTTTTAATATTAGAAGTTACATGATTAGAATGATAGTTCTGATTTGATCAAACAATAATATATTAGTTATACTTTGATTTCCTTGAAAATACTTCGTAGTCTTGAATCAATTTTAATTATACTGTTACAAGCAGGCGAGCGCAGCGGGAAGCATGTCGAAGTTGGTGACGTTTGACGAAGAGTTTCGCGCTAGCCGGGTTGGTTTGGCGAAAGGAATAGTCTGGTAGCCGTTGGACCATTCATGAAGCTCTGCGTGCTTTTGGGTGCGCGCTTGCTCAGCCATATAAGAGACGGGCTGCCGTAGTTTCGGAAGTTGAGTTTCCTCTCGGTAGTGAAGCGTCTCGCTGGACTAACGGATTACTTTCATCACTTGTTATTAGTGAGCTATGTTTACGTTTGCAGTTAACGTTGTATTATTGAGCTCGCTGTGATTTACTATTTACTGTGCTATACGATAGCTATTTTGCAGTATTTGTTTATTGTGCGTAAGATTTGCATTCACGCTGTAAATGACTGTTGACTGCTGGATTGTTTTTATCTGAAGTTTTCCTTTCTCAAGTCATCCTGTAAATAGCTGTAAATAAATTTGTTTGTGCTGTCCTCAAGTAAAGTCTATTCACTCCGAACCCGCAAAGCTAAAAACGTAACAATTCACTAGATTTATTTTGATGTATTTCGTTTTTTTTTTCATGCAAAACAACATATTTCTTTCTGACTTATTTGAAAATGCATATTTTTCCAAATGCATGTATTTGATTTCCTTCGGATTATCTTTACAACTTTCGTCCCAAAAAGCTGGTTTGAATTATTAATATTCTTATTGTAGATTTTTTATAAGTTTTTTTATGACAAAAAACACACCAGGACTTATTTTAAGCTGAAGTTCCATTTTTTTTCATGAAAAAAATCTATTTATTTTAAGCTGGAGCTCCATTCATGCAAAAATATATTGTTACAAACATGTAATTTTGCTCCCCAAGGTAAGGTAAACGATCTTCCGTAATAATACGGGTAATTGAATGAAAGCATTTTGGCTTCTGTGAAGAGGATAGTAAGGATTGTGAAGAAAAAATTACATTTTTTACACAACACCATTAACACTTCACATACAATGACGTCTCTGACACGCTCGTCGAATTTTTGAATTATTAATTTTAAACCTGCAATTAAGTGAAAGTATCCAATAATTTAAAATGTCAGAAACATTTAGAAACTTTTCATTATCTTAAAACTTGTTACATTATTATAGGAATTAAAATTACAATAAATGTTTAATATTGGATGTGTCATGTAATTAGGAAGTTAAATAAATTCGTATGTCAAGTGGTTAATGTAAAAATGTCTCTCCTATTTTTATCTATACACATACAAATTTTCACATTTCTGTCTACACAAACTTTGCATAGATATGTTTATTTTTAAATTTAGAAGGACTGATTATAAAATTAAATTAAACCATTTATTTCAGAAGAGTAAATTTATTCAATATAGAAAATCCCATGCAAATATTTGTCTAGTTGTACAACATCGAATCCGCATGACCGTTTAAACTGGTTAATGACTTAAATGAATTAAGAAAAATAATAATGTCCTCACATGATAACTTGAAATTTACGTTCTAAGATTTCATTTTCTTTTTCTTGTTATTGTTTTTTAATGAGATTTCGGATTCAAAGTTGCCTTATTTTCTTTTAGATTATTGATGACAACCTATATGAAGAAGAAGAAAGTTTTCAGTTGATCCTTTCTAATGCCCATCCTTTTGGCAAACTTCAGAATGATATCATAACTACAGTGATTATAAATGGACCTAACGATGGTATAACTCATTTTTTTTCTTTCCTTTTAAAGGAGTGACGTTGTTATATATTACAACTTTGCTTAGTTGCAAAATTTTAATTTTTACTTTTCTTTTCCACACAGTTCCCAAGGTGTCCTTAAAAAAAGAGCATCGCGATATAATGGCTGGACAAAAAAACATCACTGTGACCATTTTGCGCGAAGGAGTTGACATTTCTAAAGAATGTATCTTTTTTTGTGGAGCGCGTTTATCAGCCTCTTCTGAAAAGAATTTGCTTTCTCTCCAAGAGATTAAGTTTGAACCTCATGAAAAAGTTGCTGTAAGTCTATATATTTAAAAAAAATTCATCAATTCAAAAATAAGATTGTTTTAATCCATATTTAAGCTTTAAATACATTCCATGCGAAATTAGCTAACTTAAGTTATGCCGTTAACTTTTAGGTTAAAAAAAATCTCTTGAATTTATTTTATTCTCGATAAATGAACACATATACTGCGTTTATTATCATGTGAGAAAATTACATTGTCTTGGTTTGAGGTTTTCGAAGTTTCAAAATGAACGGGCAGAAAATAAACGATTTATCGCTTTTTGTGGCCTCAACTTTTTCGCTTTTCGGGTTAATAGAAAATGATACAGAAGGTTGTCATACTTGGCGATTTATCGCCAATGAAAAGTTGTAATTTGGCGAGAATGATCGTCATGTACTTGATTTTCCATCTGGCTAATAAAAGACGTCATAAGAAGTGAAGAAGGGACAGTGAAGAAAATTGGAATTAACGCCAAACAGCGAGAAGAGATATCGAAAGTTGTACATAATTTCCTTTTTTATTTCCAATTTTTCTGGCTGGTAAAACTGTTTTAGAGCTCGAAACATTTTGAGATGTACAAA
Organism: Argiope argentata; assembly: GCA_026289955.1. Classification (NCBI taxonomy): domain Eukaryota; kingdom Metazoa; phylum Arthropoda; class Arachnida; order Araneae; family Araneidae; genus Argiope; species Argiope argentata. The sequence goes on from JAOUZG010030082.1 coordinate 3,125,988, forward strand.
ACGCACACACAAACACATCGGTTTTTTAAAAGTTGACGATTAGGCATTACAATAGCCACATTAACATAGTTTAAACCGGGGAATTGTATTTTAAAGTATAATTTATGCTTAATTAATTTCCTAATATTTTAGCTTAATTTATCCCATATGAACTTCATTCTAAAATGCTTACTTCCAGATCCCATTCAATTTTTTCTCTATAATTATTTCAACACAAGCTTTGTAAAAATGCTAAGGTTGGTATTTCACATGCTTCAAGAGAAGGGATAAAAAAAAACTGCTGACCTAGACAAATTCTTTCGAAAGATACCTATAATTCCCTTACCTGGGCCGACATGTGATGTGGAATTGCTATCAAAATCTCAATGTATATGATTAAAGGGTTAAATCTTTCATTAGCTTTTCCTCTTTCGTTTTGTGTCGTTCTGTGTTGGTGT
>JAOUZG010030082.1:3126524-3145457 GCA_026289955.1 Argiope argentata
ATTATATATATATATATATATATATATATATATATATATATATAATATAAATTTGCATTGTATTCTACATAAAGTTTATTTCAAATATTATTTCTTACTTATAAATTGTTGCACAAGAATTCATTATTGTTATAATTATTTTCAGGATTGCCGGTTACCTTTGACATTCAATGAGGATTCTATCTCTGAAGATGAAAATATCGTTATCTTTTTGAATAATCCAGTTGGATGTATTTTGTCAGATCAAAATACTTTGTCTTTTCCACTGAAGAAAGAAAAACTGAGTAAGTAACATGATAACATAAAAGTAATACACAAGATAATTTAAATGAATATCAAAGAGAAACTCTGAAAAGACCAGGGTAATCTTAGAATATCAATTTATATAAACTAAAATACTTGAATATACATTTTAAGGTAAAATAAATGTGCCCAGAGAAATTTGTTATAAGAATACTGTTTTTATTTTAGAGTCACATAAATTTTGATTGGCTTAAATGTATCAAAAAGCTTAAGGTAAATGAAAATGTTCTGCTTTATATAAAGCTGCTTTCTGTCATAGTATTAACTTCAAATTCTATACTTATATCTAAAAAGTATATACCTTTGTCTATCTTTTGTTAGACGGATATATAATTCCAAAAAAAAACCCTGTCTAAATCCTATAAAAAATCATTTTATATTGTTTAATTTTATGAATGTACTAAACTGAAAATAACAATAATAATGAATATAACTTTTTATACTGCTATTCAGTCCTTTTAGTCTTATTTTTTTATTATTAAAATATTCGTAGCACATTCATATTTTAAACATGAAAGCCCATTGATATACAATTATTAAATAATGTATTATTAAACTTCGAATTATAGAATAGATGACTTAATTGATCAACTCACATCACTTCAAGTAGCTATTGATTTCTTTAATGAAGTTGAAAGCTTTGTAACTATATCAAATTTTATCAGAGAAAAAGTGATTTTTTTTAACATATCGAGAATATCTTGCTACATATGACTAATATAAAGAGGAAAATAAATTAAATTGAAATCTGCAGTGCATATTTCAATGTATCATGTCAAAACATAATTTTTTGAACGGCCAAACACCACGTGCTCGTGCAAGTTAGATTATATATATATATATATATATATATACACTGAAGTGACAAAAGCTATGGAATAGCAATATGCAAATATACAAATGGCAGTAGTAGCGCAGCGAAAAAGTATAAATGCGCAGTTCGTTTTCCAGAGCTTTCATTTGTGTTCAAGTTATTCATGTGAACAAGTCTTTCGTGATTTATGGCGGCACGGCGAGAATTAACAGACTTTGAACGTGGAATGTTAGTTGGAACTCGACGCATGTATCATTCTATTGCGGATATCGTTAGTGAATTCAACATTCCGAAATCCACAGTATCTAGAGTGTGCCGAGAGTATGAAATTTCAGGCATCACATCCCACCTTGGACAGCGCAGTGGGTGACCACCTGCACTTAACGACCGAGACCGCTGACGTCTGTGTAGAATGGTCAATGTTAATAGACACGCAACACTCCGTCAAATAACTGCAGGAATCAATGTGGGACGTACGAGGGACGTGTCCGATAGGACTGTGCGGCGAAATTTGTCTTCCTTGGACTATGACAGCAGAAGACCGACTCGAGTGCCTTTACTGACAGCACGACATCGCCTGCAGCGACTCTCCTGGGCTCGTGAGCATATCGACTGGTCCCTAGACCAGTGGAAAACCGTGGCGTGGTCATGTGAGTCACGATTTCAGTTGTTACGAGCTGATGGTAGAGTTCGAGTGTGGCGCAGACCCCACGAAGCCATGGACCCAAACTGTCAGCAAGGCACTGTTCAAGCTGGTGGTGGCTGCATAATGGTGTGGGCTGTTTTTACATGGCATGGACTCGGTCCTCTGTTGCAACTAAACCGATCATTGACTGGAAATGGTTTTGTTCAGCTGCTTGCAAATCACTTGCAGCCATTCATGGACTTCACGTACCCACACAACGATGGAATTTTTATGGATGACAATGCGCCATGTCACCGGGCTAGAACTGTTCGCGATTGGTTTGAAGAACATTCCGGACAATTCCAGCGAATGATCTGACCACTTATATCGCCCGATATGAATCCCATCGAGCATTTATGGGACATCATCGAAAGGTCCGTTCGTGCCCGAACTCCTGCACCATCCACACTTTCACAATTACGGACGTCTATACAGACAGCATGGCTCAATATTCCTGCAGAGGACTTCCAACGACTTGTGGACTCCATGACACGTGGAGTTGTTGCACTTCGCCGGGCAAAAGGAGGACCGACACGATATTAACTGTCATCCCATAACTTTTGTCACTTCAGTGTATTTCATTTTAGTGGTTTCATTGAATGAGTCACTTTAGTAATGCAAACAATCCAAAAAACATTGTCTCGCATTTATTGTTTAAAAATATCACAATTCCTATTTATTTCATTTCATATAATAATGTGCTCAAAACGACATTTTTCTAGGTTTTATTTGCTGTAGTAATTAACTTTTTAATCAGAGCCTTTGTAAATGCAATGGCAACACTTTCTTAAAGGCTGATTTTGGGAGTGCTTGTGCAGATAATTAAATTTCAATTCACTTCACGCATTTTTGTTAACAATAAAAACCTCATCCCCAAAACATCATATTCTGACATGATAATATATAAAAATTTAGACTTAGTAATTTTCTTCCTCAGTAATACTAAAATATAGTTCTTCATTTCATTTAAATTATTATTTAAGTGAAAATTCTGTTTCGCCATAATGGTTTGAAAAACAGCCGTGGGCATGTGATAAGGATTGACAACTATATAAATATGAATTTAATGGCTGATTTTTCTTAATTATCCGATCTGTCAATTATAACATAATTTCTGCTTTTCTAGAGCCATTGGTTGAGTTCAACATCGATCAACTTACAGTAAAAGAAGATTCCGGTACCATCCAAATTCCGATAACAAGAACAATAGATACCTCCGTAAATTCAACCATCTATTGCATTACTCGTGATAGGACGGCTCATAGCCGGGAAGATTTTGAAGAAAGATACCTAAATAGAAGAGCGTCTATTATTGTTTTCAGTTCTAACCAAAAGGTAAATAAAAAAAATTGAGAATACTTACAAGCTATCGTTATATGAAAAATTCAATATGAAATTTATTTATAGCACTGTCTTGGGTTCCAATTCTCTTTCTTAGCAAAAATAATAATAATAGTAATAATAAATAAATACGGAAAAAATTGAAATCTGCTATTCATATGTCGATGTATCATGTGCCAAATTCTTTTCTTCTTTTACCCTAAAGAATAACCTCTGCCCAATCGATATCGCTTTTTTCTATCCAATAAATCGGGACCGCATTCCAACCTCGCAGGATCGTTCCGGTTTCAACCAGTTCTATCCGGTTTGAACTAGTTACATAAAGTAAAAATCTTAATTTCCAATAGTTTTCAACATTTGACGTCACAAATGTTACATAGTATGCTTTATAAGTTTGAAAAGCGAGCAAAAGTTTTGTAACCAAACGTGGAAATTTCTAGAACATTTCGGTATAAACCAGTTATATCCGGTTTAAACTGGTTATATAAAGTAAAAACCTTAATTTCCGATTGTTTTTACCATTTGATGTAATAAACACAAAAACAAGCAGTAAATTTAAATTAGTTTTTTTTTCTTTACTTGAATAATCTATGAACGCTTTTTTATGAACGCAACTATGGTAAACGCTCATTTATCTCGACACATTTTACAGGAATCTCTCACAGGTAAATCTGATTCACAATTTATATAAAAATGTACAGATTTTTTTTCTTTTTAGGACTTTATCAGGAGAAGACTTAGGACGTACCATTTATGCTTTATTCATTGCCCACGGATTTTTGTTGACGCCAAAAAAACTAATTCCCATAACAAGATCATGTGGCACATGATAATAATAATAAAAAAGATAATAAACCTCAGAATTCTAGAGTTATTGTATTTGATAAATAAATTAGACGTAATTATTATATTTTTAAATTGTTTATCCTGGCGTTTCTACAAATTTGTACAGCGCATTTGAATAAAATCGTAAAAATGAAAAAATATCTGAAAATAATTTTTGGATATCTTGAGTAAGTTTAAAAATGCTTTGAATTGTAAAACTAGACTGGCCAATTTATTTTTTTTAAAAGGGGGGTAGTATCCTAGTATGCCTTGTATGGTTTCAAAATGTTACAACCCACCACTATTTCAATACATCTTTGTTGCCATAAGCACTAATTTAAAGAAGTGTGGCAAGAGAAGGTTACGGTACGAACCCGCGTCTCCGGGGCCTGAAGTCGAGTAACATAACCACAATACAAAAGTATACTTTGTGTATCGTAGATGTTATCTGGCTTATGAAGCTACAGCCACAATACTCCCCCACCAGTGAGTCAGAGGAGACGGACGATTTTATAGCGACAAGCGCTATGGCGAGCTTGTGAATGTGTTGGTAAACAAATGCATGAGTTGCTGCATCAAGTGTGTCTGATGGCTTTATTTTTATTGCTGCGTCAAGTGTGTCTGGCGGCTTTGGTTGCTGTGTCAAATGAGTCTGACGACTTTCGCTGCCGTTAGATGGCGCCACTACGGTTGCATGAGGTTGCGTTGTCAAGGTGACCAATGTGGCAAGTGAAGGTCACGGTATGAACCCGCGACGCTAGGGCCTGTGGATGAGTAACATAACCACAATGCAAAAGTATACTTGTATATAGTAAATGTTATCTGGATTATGAAGCTAGCGCTACAGATGACACCAAGAATTATAAAATACATATGTTTCTGAATAATAAAAAATTTAAACAAAACATTTTGAAGAAAATGTCATTTTACATTAATTCAATCTTATGAATTTAGCTCCATTATCCAGAATAATGTAATATATAATTTTTTAATCATTTGTATATTTAAAATTATTGTCTTTCATTTCTATAAATTTATTAGTGGTAGAAATGATTTGCTATGATTAGTGGTTAATGATTGGCTATGATTAGTGATAGAAATACCATGACGAGAAAAACCAGTTCATATAATTTTAAAGACAGTAAACATATGTCATCTAATCTTTCTTTTTAATATAATATATGAATGTTTTATATTAGATAGAAATATGATAAATTATATAAAATGCATTATATAAGATATATAATCTTTCTTCCAAATATGAGTTATCTGAATTTATACTTTAATTTTTATTTAATTTTAAATTATAAATAAGTTTAATTTAAGGAATAAAAATTTCATAGCAATGTCAACATGAGGCTAAAGAAAATTTTAAATACTTTCGATAAGTTACTGATAATCATTTAAAATATTGTCTTTATTTTTAAGGAGGCTGTTTGTACAGTGATTGTTTACAATGATGATACTTATGAAGGTAAAGAATCGTTCACAGTGGAATTGGTATCACATGCTACAGATACCGAAACTTTGATTGGAAGCAAGAAGTCAATAACGGTGGAAATTATTGACCCAGAAGATGGTTAGTTAATATTTTTGGAATTCCAAATTTATGTTCATTTCAAAATGTTATTTATTTTAAATTATTTTTAATATGTTTCTTTTATTTTAAATAGCTACGATAATACAGCTTGAGAAATCTGAGTTTGTTGTACCACAGCGAACGTTTCTAAACAACATTTCAACATCCATCACCATACCTGTTTTGAGACATGGTGATGTTAGCATGATGTCTAAGATACGAGTTAGTACTATTGATGGTTCTGCTTCTTCTGGCTTGGACTATTATGCCAAAAGCAAACTTATTACTTTCACACCAGGTTTGTAAATAAATTTTTGACCAATCAGTTCTCTTCCAATTTGTATTTCAATTTATAAACTTTAAAGAAATACATAAAAATTAAATATATAATCTTTTTGTGTGTTGTCATAGGTGAAAGCAGAAAAAAATTTGAAATTGAAATTCTGTATAACAAGCGCAGAAATTGGGCTGTCGGTTTCACTGTCATTCTAGGACCTGATGAAGTGATAAATGCCAATATTGGGAACATTTCAAGAGCATTTGTGAGAATAGCGAGTGTACAATCAACTGAAAGTTTGATATTACCTGCTGTTCCTCTTGTACGTTTATAGAAATTTGATTAAAATAAATAAAATGACAATTAAATGTGTCCTTGATTTGAAAATACACATAAAAAGTGTTGATATTCAAATATTGTTTTTTCTACTATCTACCTCTATTTTATTTCTATGCTTTATTTCTATATTATCAGTTTTAAATTGCATGTTACAGTGTATAGTAGAATGAGATTTTAATAATATATTTCTATAAAAAATAATGAGGTATAACAATGAAAAATTAGAGAAAATTATTTATGAATTATGAATATTTGAAATATTGTATTAAAAAATATAAAATATTATAATGTCATTTTGTATCATTTTCAAAAATTGTTATAAAATAATATTTTAAAGCTTAAAAGCAAAAATATGGTTCCAGAAAGTAAAAATATATTTTTATAGAATCTGCTAAATAAAGTTATAAGATAAACCAAAATGACAACATGTAAATAATATCCAGAATTTATGTTTGTAAATAACACTGCAATAATAACATTTATATAAGAATTTTTTTTAATTTTAAAATTTTTTTAATTTTAAATTGAATACCATAATAATACCATAGTAATACCATTGTAATACCATAATTTATAATTATATGAAAAAAATTTATATAATTATAAATTTATGGTATTACAAATCATTGATTTTTATTGAAAAAATACTCATTCTATTAATAGAAATGTTATTTATATTGAAAAATATTTGAAATTATTAGTAAAATTTTATTTCATAAAAAATACATAATTTCATTAAGATTTATAAAAGTTTGGACTCGACTGTAGTTTATAATTTTCTTACTTTTCTGAAATCAGAAACGTTTGTCACCATTATTTTCGATTTTGTAACTATATTTATGAAAGAAAATTTTAAAATGAATAATACCAGTTCATGTCAAAATATTAAAAGTAAAGCTCTTTACAGTCACATCATTAAGGAGATTGTCCTTTTTCCCCAAAGGACGGGTGCTCCGAGAAATTTTCTAATAAAGATGCAGAAAAATGAATAATTTTTTAATCATTTGTATATTTAAAATTATCATCTTTCATTTCTATAAAAGCATTACATTATTATATATATATTTTTTCCTTGTTGAAAAACATTTGAATATATTAACGAAAGCAAACTCCTTTATGTAAAATCTTCCATTTTATTTCAGGTTATATCTCTATTGCACTATGATAATGTAACTAAAGGCATGACAGAAAATCCCAGATCTGGATATCCTTTGATTTGTCTAACTGTAAGTTATACATTTATTGATCCGAGTACTTTTTTGGTAATCTGGGTACAAGCGAAAAGTCGTCGAATAATTTAGGCACGCCAAAAAAATCTCGCCAAGGTCAGCGCCAACTTTCAAACAAGCCTAACAATCTACTTTTATTTTCAAGACGTGTTTTTTTTTCGGAAGGGGTGAGGGAAGATATCTAAATTATTTGGTAATATTCAGAGTTTTAAGGCAAGGGCATACAGGGCATTTGCCCGGGGCCCCACATTAGAGGGAGGGGCAAATCGAATGAAAAGTTCATTTTACGTTTCCTTCGTTAATGAACTTTTTTTAAACAAAATATCAGTACAGTGTAAAATTTGTCAGTTTTATGTTAACTTCTTCATTAATCTATCGAATGAATAAAAAAAATCTATATTTCATAAATGCATGGCTTTCTATAGCGGAATTCAGCTATTACGATGGACAAATTTGGCGAATCAAAAGCCTGTATTTTTACATCGTTTTTTCCATAAAATGTTCTGTAGCACTAAAGATTACTTTATTTCTATGTATCTATGAAGCAAGATGCAGAAATGTTTTAGTTGTTTTGAAAAAATAATTTTTTATTGCGCTTTACTTATAATATGAGCGTGGGGTTTTTTTTTCTTTAATTTTAAAAGAAAATTATTTTTTATCCTTGTTAACCGTTTTATTCACCTATGCTATATCTTTATAATGAGGGACATAGAATTGTGAGAAAATCAATAAAATGAACGGAACGATATTTTGTCTGATCATTGGGGAGAGGGGGATTTTATAACTATTTTAGATTCTAGTTAATTTTCTTGTTATGTATCTATAATGAGGTTAAAAATTTAAATATCTCGATAAAGTTCGATTCTTCATTACTAAAATAGTAAAAAGAGGAAGGTCCCCCAAAAATGTCGGCTTGCTTACAGCTAACCAAAAAAATGGAGTATGTTAATTAGTAAAAGAATAAGAATGAGATAAAAATTGATTTTTTCAACCTAAAACATTATTTTACTGTTCCCTTGTAAGTTCAACCCATCATCACCATGTGTCTCAGTATTCTTGTCCCCTCTATCCAGTTATAACTTCAGAAAAAAAATTGAACAGATTCGTGTAAGATTTGACGCCGATGGCATTCTCTCTGGAAATCCCTGAATGCTGTATCGCCTCTTTCTTTCCTTTTACAAATTTTTCCTTTTCTCTCTCTCTTTCTTTCTTCCATCTTGGGCTCATCCAATTGGTCAGATAACTTAGTGTTATTGGCACTGGGGCACAGGATGGCATTATCTTGTGTTTGTGTGCGTGCGTGTGCGTGTATGATTTCCCATTGCATAGTAATAAAAACAGATATTTAGGTACCCAGGTTCAAAACGCCAACTATATATGTCAATTTGTCTAATACAACAGGTATGAGTAAAAGTATGTATTATATATTAATTATCTTATTCCACTTTGCTATTGTTTGTGTACTCTATGTACAAATCCGTTAATTCACTGATGGGGGTGGGGTGTGTTATTTTATTTGAAAATTATATAAATATTACAATACTTATATTCTTTAAATTTTTTTACTATTCCTAGCCTTGTGATGCTAATTACCCAGACTATGCAGCGACCGGTCCTCTTTGCAAAGAAGCCGGCATCGTTCCTTCGAGACTGAGCTATTCGTGGGAGATAGCCATGCCATTGAGTGAAGAGAGCGTATCACCTTTCGAAACTGTATCTGATTCAACCTTATTCACTTCTGCTCATCATAAGGCAAGCTCTTTTCTTATTATTTGATTAATGGTTAATTTATGCTCAAATGTAAAAGGTTTTTAATTATCATTAGCGTAATTCATCATTGAAAAAATTTATTGCATCGTAAGATTGTTTTTTTAAATAAAAATATACTACATTTTTCGGTACTTAAGTATTATACCGCCCAACTTTATCGCCATGAGCATTATCGAGCATATCAGAGAATTTGCGAAGTGCTGTCTTTAGGAGATCTCCCCCACCTAGCACTCCCGTGGCTTAGCGGACTGCCTTGGAGGAATTATGGTATCAATTATCTACAGAATATCTTCACAAAATAGTTGAATCCATGTTAGTCCGTGGTGCGACAAATTTGCGTAAACGTGGAGGCTTTACACAATATTAGATTAGCGTACCAGTTTTTCTGGCACTTCAATGTAGTGTACATACTTCAATCTTTAAATTGTGGTGATTTCTATATAAGCCAATTAATATCCTTCGAGCTGAAGGGTCCCTTTTGCTTGATCGGTATAATACTCGGCTACTAACCATAAGATTCGGAGTTCGGGCCTAGCGCTATCAGCTATAATAACCCAAAAAATTTTAATTCCATAATAAAATGCTATCTCATGTAAAACGTTGTTACTGATACATTAAAAATCCTTGAATCACGAATCTTAATTTTGAAAACAATAGTTTGGTTTTTTTTATTCATTCTTAATACATTTATGAATTATGTTGCAGTCATATATTTATAAAAATATTTATTACATATTTATTTAAATATTTTCTATTACGTTCTATTTAAAAAAATTATGAATATGAAAATTATATTGCAGGTACTGAACAGTATTTATTTCCGTCCTCAAGAAAGAATTCGCTGTGTTGTACAACCCATTGATTCCAAAAACAACCTGGGTATCCCACTTCAGAGTAAAATGGTTAAAATAAGTTCTGATAAAGGTATTGTTTTTTAATGTTATTTTATTTTGGCACTGCTATTTGTTTTGAATTATCATGTTAGATCATGATGTTATTTTGGGAAATGAGGTCTGTGGTGTCAACAAAAATCTGTAAGCGAAAATTTTAAAAAAACATGTAGGCGAAAAAATTGAAATTTTATTATCTGCACGGGCATCTCAAAAAATCAGCTTTTAATAAAGTTATGCCATCACATTTACAAAAGCTCTGATTTAAAAAAAAATGAGTGAATGACTACAGCAAATAAAACCTGAAAAAATGTCATTTCGAGCACGCGATTACATGAAATGAAATAAATAGGAAATGCGATATTTTTTTTAAACAATAAATGCGACACAACGTTTTTCTGGATCGTTTGCAATACTAAAGTAACTCATTCCATGAAACAATTAAAATGAATAAAAATATAATTTAACTTGCACGAGCACGTGGTACTTGGTCGTTGAAGAAGTTATGTTCTGACGTGGTGCATTGAAATATGCATAAGCAGATTTCATTTTAATCTTTTTTGTTTTTTGTTATTCATAAGAAAAATTAAATTTATATACTCAGCTGCTCTGAAATAGTGCATCATTTAACAGTAAAAATAAAAAATTATTTTTAAATTTTTATATATATTTTTTTAATTTTACTTATGCTGGTTTCGATCTTCAAATTTGTTTGCCTAAAATAAATATTAATTGTTTATTTTTATCTCCCTGTTTATTTATTATTACTCGAGAAAAAGAATTCTGAAAAAATATTAAACCTCTTCCTATACAATAATGATCAAAATATAATTTTGAAACCTATTACAATTCTGTTGAAATTTCCTATTTTCACATTTTAGAATTTGTTTATTATTAATTCTATTTCTAAATCTGTTTATTCTTCTATTTTTAATTCTGTTTATTCTTCAATTTTTAATTCTATTTCTAATTCTGTTTATTCTTCTATTTTTAATTCTATTTCTCTGTTATTTTGATAATGTTACAATCTTCTCTTCTTTTACAGGATTTTGTCATTCAACGATGCGATCACCTTTCTTGCAACTAAATTTACAATCGCAACCATTCGTAGCTAGTCTAAGCTATCTTAACTCATCACATCCTAATCACCCAAACAAGTTGCACATTCACATTGAGATTCCCCACGAAGTGATTATTACATTTTTATTCCTTTTGGTGCTGTCAATCACTATTAATCAGTAACAATTAAAGCAATTTAGTTATGTGGTTTTTATTTTTTGTAATAACATTAAGTACTAAAATAAGTATCATATTAAATAAATTTTAAAAAATTCTCAAACAAATAAATATAAATTTTTCTACAAAATGTTATAAATACCTCCAACATCCGGTAATTATTTCCCGAGTTTTTGTGGTTCCAACATACAGACGCTTTCAGGAGACTTCATTTTATACTACGTATAGATTTATATCTGTAATTGGAAATTGGTGTTCTAAATGTGAACTAAAATTTTGACTATTTCAGAAGATTTTACAACCACTATATGTCATCTTGTGTACACAGGTTTTACTTCCGAGTAATAAAAAGTTATGCTATTTATGTAGCAAATGTGCGAAGGTTTAGTAATTTTGTCGATGTAAATATTTTTAATATAGGTGAAATCTGTTAAGTGCAATTACATGCACTTAACAGATGCACTAAGAATGTAAAAATCTTAAGTAAATTACTACAAGTCATTATTTGTTTCTAGGTAATATATTCTAGTTTGGGAATAATTAACTTTCATATTTATTTTTACTCATAATTTCCTTATAAATTTAAACAATATATACATGCAGGGCTGTACTGAGGAGCTGGTAATATTTGACCCTACAAATCACAAAGAATAGGGGGCAAAAATAATTATTAAGAAAGCTTAAAAGTCATGTTGGTTTGATTTATTGCATTGTATAAAGGAGTTTAAAAATAAGCAATCTGTAACTAATTAAACTATGTAAAATTTAAATAATTTAAATTGAAAATTTATTCACAAATATAAGCAATGTATCCTTTATTTACAACTGTGACACAATTTACATCTTATTTTCAAAAATTTTCATCAATAGACCTGACATATTACTGCGAAAATGCATGTTTCAGAATTTTCGAAATTCATTTTTATCATTCTGATGATCGATTAGTTTTCTTTCATGTAATGATTTTTCAATATTTTTAATAAATTAAAAACTTTTTGCATCAATTTATAAATTTATTTTCCAATTAATCATTTTTATTTTACTTCTCATTTGATACAAATCATTATTTTATGAAGTTTAGCCTTTTTCTGTTCCATGTTTGTCAACATATTGTAGCGAATTTGTAGTATGAATTCCCTGAGCTGTTAGTTTCTAATAAGAAAAAGAGTTTTATAATTAGTTGAATGGATGCCGAGCGGGTGATTTCCATCTCTTTCGACATTTTCGCAACGAATTCGAGGATAAAAATGAAATATATTCTGGAAATATGGTGATATTTCAGTTAGGAGCGAAGATACAATATCTTTCTAGAAACTTCATTGCTTTTTCACGGTAACAATAAAAATTCGGGCGAATATAAGGTACAGTTAGTTAATTGAGAATAGCAGATAATAGATAAATGTGAGTAAAATCTCTCTTGCGAGTTTTCTCTGAGCTCTTTATGCAGTAATTACTGTTTAGTAACGATTTGTTGCTTGTGAACTTTTATATTGCTTTATCATCTGTTATTCGTACTTTCGTGTAAAATGAGCGATCGTTATCTATTAGTGAGCTTGTTGGGTTGTTTACTGTACAATACAAGAACGAATTTCGGATAATGTTCTATAACAATATGTAATAATTTTCCAATACAGCATTTTTTTACACATATTGAAAGAAATTTGTAAAATGTATCACCCTATTATCACACAAATATTGTACAATATTCGCAATATTGTTTAATATATAATGTAGCACAATATTGTACAATATTGTAGAATATTGTTTAATATCATATGATATAGCACAATATTTGTAATATTGTTTAATATTGTAGAATAGTTTAATATCATATAATATAGCACAATATTGTACAATATTATGCTACAGGATGTCCTGCCTGGGTATCTGTAGAAGGGGAGAATCTGAGTGAATGATAAATTATCAAAAATATTCAAGGGGTAATTCTGCCAGGAAAACAGCATCATCTCGGTACGGCCCTGTCTTCGTGACTTGTTAAACATTTGAGACAAAAAATATAATTATTATTGTAATTTCTTTACAGGACGGTCTTCTTCCATTGATTTCAACCTATCCGCTTCATAATATTCAGTTCTTGTTGACACAGAGTATTTACAGGCAGCAACATGTCTGCTCCAATCTGCAAAGTGTCTCCCCACACAGAGTAAAGAATACAAGTTTCCTGAAAAGTTTTAAACCTTCGAAAGTTGACCTGCATTTGGCTTTTCCTTATCACGGGGACAATTGTGAGAATGATACCGGAATACTTTATCAACATCTTAATTTAAAAAGATGCAAGTGGTCTTTTGATGCATGGTATTCGATGGCTGAGCTTGTGGAACTTTGTGGTGGAACTGTAACTTCAGATTTTAAGGTAATGTCTAGACAATATTTATTAATCTAAAAAATTTTACATGTCTTTTGTTATAGTTAATACTTGTCGCCATTGGCGATCAGTTGGTTCGTCGAGAATACTGTTTAATTTTTGTTCGATTTAACTTCATGCCCATTCCCCCAGGGGGTGGGGGGGGCACCTCGTAATTGGCGATGAGATGCTTCCGGTATAGTGGTTGGATTTCGCCAACCTGGCGAGTACTATAATAGGTGGGGGTTAGATTCCTCCCATCGAGGACGGGACGTACTTCCTACCGGGAAGATTGTACCGTGGCTGGTGTCGGCCATTAGGACTCAACCACAGTTCCCGCCAGTGTTTTTGTTGTTGCTGTCCGGTAATTCATCCCTAGTGGTTTAAATCCGTGTGCCTTCGTTGCGGGTCGGAGAGTCTGCCTATGACTTAACTTTATCCTCATGATTTTATCAAATCATCAGGCATTAAAAACATGCAATTTTAATTATCTTACAGTAGATTCTGCTTATTGCATTCATAAATTTATCTAACGGAAGCCGATTCCAAGACATATTTTCTTTTAAATTTTGTGATATTGTAGCATCACATTTTTAAATTCATTTTGCAAACTAAACAGATATGAAACAGAATCCATCTTCCTTCGCTTTCAAAAAATGACCTGCGCATAAAAATGCTCATAAAATCACGCGATTAAATATTCCATAAAAACCTAGAACTACAAAATTACAATATTATCTATTGTTAGAATTAAGCAAAAAAAGTTTTAAAAGTTGCCAAAATTCAGAACACATTTGGATGACTGTGAAATTAGTATTTTCTGACCTTATTGCGGAAAACTTAATTAATTATTGCAAAACTTCTTAATAAATTAAAATTTTCATTAAAATTTCAAAACGCATTACTCCAAATTGCGCATTATTATAATATTTAAAGTGCCGAAGGCGATATGCAGAGGAGAAAATGATGACGATGATGGTAATAATGTGCTCGCTTTACAACAGAAAGGGGGGGGGTGAAGTAGCTTCTGAGGATATGAGCACTGGGCAGAAGTCTGACATCTAGCTAGAAGGATACACACACATACTCGCTTCCACTGCATGTTTTTACCGGGGGGGGGGCATATTCACACAGCTCACAAATAGTATGCAGAACAACAACCATGCCCTAACCTGGAATTGAACTTTTTTTTTTCTTTTTTTGTTAAAAGGTACGTTTTTCTCTGTTATCGTTTTTTTAATGAATCACTCGCACTTCAATTCTGCTTTTTCACCCACTCCCACAAAAGTGAGATTATTTCAAAATGTCATAAAATGTAGACTTTTTTTTCGTTTTATTATTACTAAATATATATTTGGTGGATAAAAATAGTTTGGATTATTTTATTACACTTAATTTGGAAATAAAATTGAATTAAAAGCGCAATACCATATGCAGTAAATGGTTAATAGTATTGCAAATTACCTTAATAGCTTAATATATATATAGGAATCCAAAGTAGCTCAGTGAACTTTATCCATGACAAATCTTCATCCCCAAGTGAGGCATGGATGCGGTTCATTTCTTGAGCTCATAAATCAACCATATTGTGTAGTTAGAAACTGAAATTAACTATTAACACTTTTCTTCATTTTCAGGCCCGAGATACAGATCAAACCTACGTCACCGTCCTTCTTCCTCTGTATGTGACGTTCGTTTTCGCTGCTGCTCCGACTGGTTGGACATCCTTCGAACATCGCACAGAAATGGAATTCTCTTTCTATTACGACACATTCTTGTGGAAGGCAGGTTCGCACAGCGACAGTTCGTTGAATGCCACCGTGGGAATGGTTCGAGTCGGGACGAATTCTGCGGGACACATGTTTTTTGAATTCAAAACAGTCGCAAAATTCTACGGTAAAAAAAAATTACATAATCAATTTGTATGTAAAAAGTAACTTTTATGGTTAGATTGTTTGTTTAAACATAACACCGCCTCTATTGCATATTTCGCACAGGAATATCAAACTTACTTCATCCTGTGTCTATGTCATCTTATTTCTTATCCTAATGTATCCACATTTATATTTATCTTTGTTTAAAAATAAGAAATATGAAAAAGAATTACAGAAATGGCTCATTCTTCAGTGTCTCGCCCATCATCGAAGTAAAATCGCCAAAAAATAATAGTGATACTTACGTATCAGACCTTCCAACTTTATCGCCAAATTTAAATTCGTCGCCAATGAGTTACTAAACCGTTGGCGATCGTTGGCGAAGACGGTCTAATATGTAAGTACCGTTATAGTTTCGAGATACTGATATGCACTGTACTTAAATTTTATTCTTTCATTCAAATATGCATTGTTAATGCAATGGAACTGATTCAAATTCACATCAAGTGTCGATTGAACTCTAAAACATTATTCTTATACTCTTAATTATCTTTAGCAATTTTTATATTATACTGTTTCAAATCTTTAGAAAATATATTTTGCTTTACATTTTAAAAAAATAAATCCAATTCTATACATAAATAGTATTTAGATTGTGTACAAAGGTTTTTATTATTTTGTTTAAACTTTCTTTTTATTTGGGTTTCAATCTGTTTTTTTATATGAAAAAAAATGAAACAAATTTTTGCAAAAGGACCGGTAGCTAAATATATTCTTTGAATATCAGAAACTGCTTCATAAAACTGTTAAATAAATTAATTAATAACAATAAAAAGTATTAAGTGTAAGAATTTAGAGAATGGAAAGAGGGGTCTAAACTTGTTCATGATTCTTGCTTATATGAAAAGCACTATCAATAACTTTTAGATCATATTGGTCACTTCGTAATTGTAACCAATAGATAATAACAATATAGAAATCAGTTAATACAAAAAATTAATAATTTTCAAAGAAATGTAATATGTATTAATATTAATTTATAACGTATTTTATATTTATTATTAGAATATATTTATTTATTATATTTATAATAGAATATTTCAATAATTTGAATTATTTACTATAGGATATTTCAGCAATTTGAATTATTTATTATAAAATATTTATTTATTATATTTATTATAGAATATTTCAGCAATTTGAATTATTTATTATAAAATATTTATTTATTGCATTTATTATAGAATATTTCAGTAATTTCAATTATTTATTATAGAATATATTTATTATTAGAATATATAATGTGGCACAAAAGTTAAGAACTTTTTGAAACCATTTGTTTGAAAGAGAATTTATCAAGAAATATTTTTAAAAAATGTTAATTTAAAAATGTATATAAATTGGTAGTTTCGGGCAAAACAAGGATTCATCCCTATTAATGCATAAACTAATAATATGGTTCCCTGTTCAAGGATGCTTCGTTTTGGATCACCATACCTTGCCAGGAGTCAAAAGTTCTGTGTCTCCTCCAAGTAACCTAGATGTGCAGTTTGATTTGGAATTGCTATGGAGCGAACAGACCTTTGACGGACCAATCCAGTTTTGGAGATCGACGAGCAAGTACAATCTGATGGTGAGTCAGTAATAGATTTCATTTTCATCGTCATTTACTTTCGAGATTTAATTCTCTTTCTTTTAAGTCTGATATACGAAGTGTGAAAAAAAATTGATAATCGTCAAAAAATTCGAATTCGAATTTTCAATTTCCCGTTAAAGAATTCGAAAAGCACTTTTTATTTTCTCGTGTACGAAGTATAATAATCGTCAGAAAATTCGAAATCGAATTCTCAATATCCACGTTCAAGAATTCGAAAAGCACTTTTAAGTTTCTCGTATAAAAAGTATAATCATTGTCAAAAAAAATTCGAAACTCGAGATTTTTATGAATCTCCACGTTTTAGACTTCCCTGAGTTCGAAAAACGTATTTTTAAAAAAATGTCCGTTTGTCTCTAACTCAAAATCGCTTTGACGATGGATGAAATTTGGTATACGGTCTTTATATCAAATTTGTATATTTCTATCAAAATTTGAGGAGAATCCGCTTAGATGAAATCTGCTTACCTGTTTGAATATAATTTAGCACGAAAGCTACAAAACGAAAGACGCTAGATAAATAAAATTAATATCTAGATGAACATAAAAATTAATATCTATAATTATTAACTATAGATATAGAAAAATTAATATCCACTAATATGCAATTATTTAATACAAAAATCATTTTAAAAGTAAGTTTATGGGAATGAGAAAGCTACTTTTAAACTATGTAACATAAATTATTGATATGACATTTTGTTTCAGGATTATAGTGGCTATTACAGTTTGTATTTGATTCCATGTAAAGTGACAATTTCAAAACAGACTGCATTATACAGCGGATCTAAATATCTTCCTTGCATAGCCCAAACACCAGAGAAGTAAGTTAGTTTATTTATATATATATATATATATATATATATATATATAATATTAGAAAAATATATATATAAATTTTTATAAGAGATACATTACGAATTGCAATTACTAAATTAAAAAGATACACAAATGTATTTGGGGAGCGCGTATGCTGCTATTCCTAAAAACACAGTGGAACATAGATGAATCAAAACAGAAGTTAAAAAAACTATAGTGAAATTAGGAAAGAACCTAAAGCAAATCAAAGAAAAAGAAATCCTCCCTGATGACTTTCTCAAGGGTCACTATCAGGCAGGGATTACAATAAAATGTGGATTTTTTTTCTGTAAAGGTCTATTGTCTAAAAAATTAACTCTTCAGTGACCCGAAAAATTCCATGTCCCAAAGTATGAGATTCATCATATTTTAAGAATATAAAAACAAATTACAATTAAAAAACGACAATTATAAACAAGACTCACAATATTAAAATTCTAGAAAGAAGAAATAAATAAAATAAAAAAACTATGCACAATAATAAATAATCAGTTTTGATTCATCCTTATAAAATTAATATGTATATATTTGTTTCTAATATATTTAAAGCATTTATTTAGCAGATTATTTATTTTTAAGAGCACTCTTATTATCATGTGAGAACATGATGTTGTTTAGGTTTGAGCCTTTCAAAGTTTCAAAATGCATGGGCAACAAATTGGCGATTTATCGCTTTTGAGTCATCACTTTTTCACTTTTAGGGTTGATAGAAAATAATGATGAGGATTTCACTAAAGTTATAACTTAATTTCCAAATAATTCATTCTCTGAATTCTGACGAATTGTCTTAATTAATTTAAGTCATTGACCAGTTTGAAACAACTAGGAGACTTTCAGATTACGCATACATCAATATTTAGAAAAACCATGTGTTTTTTCCCCAATCTCAAAATC
>JAOUZG010030082.1:3150457-3163346 GCA_026289955.1 Argiope argentata
TTTTAATTTCTTTTTATTCCATCACGGGAGCAGGCATTATTTACAAGCGAAAGCGACCAACACAACACGGAATGCCGAAAAAGATAAATGTAAAACAGGGGAACGGGAAATCATTATCCCTGGTCTTAAAACCAAGACTTTGATATCGAAAATATTTTTTATGGAGCTTATAAAATCAGATTTGGATGAGGATTTCCATGACTCACGCATAAGAGGCAAGGGAAACACGGGGATCTTTTTAAAGGTATTTTGTTTAGGTCAGCAATTTTCTTCTCTCCCACGGAGTGTGAGAAAGTAACCGACGTTTAGCTGTTTCAGCAATTTTACACAACTTCTGTTGAATTAATTAATTAGAACAAGTGGAATAGATCAGGAAATTAGAGAATATTTTAGAATGATATTACTATGGGCTTAATTAAGATAGGGCTTTGGAAATTAATTAGGATTAAAATTAAGAGTTTAAAATACCGTTACACACACACACACACACACACACATTATATATATATATATATTACTGATGATCTGTCGCAGTTATCTTTTTAGAAGGAAATAATTTTTTTCACACAAACTTCTTTAACTTTAAAATTCAGGAGAGTTCTTTCTGGTAAGGTGAAAGGCTTAGTCTAAGAGGTACAACAATTTTAAGGCGATTGTTATACACTTTATAAAATAAAAATTAATAATTGTTTAAATATATCAAAAATGTTTTCAGTAGATTTTAGATTAACTAATTTAGTGCATTTAAATTAAGAATATTTGATAGTCTAATTTTCTTTTAACAGATCAAAGAACATAAGATTTTTAATTAATATTTTAAGACCCCAAAAATTAAATGGAAGTGTTACAAAAATACAATGTATTTTAAATGCATTATTTTTCCATTATTTTGTATTTTAAATGAATTATTAGTATATAAAATATTTTTGAATTACATATACAATTAAAATTTTTCTTGTTAAAAATTTATATATATAACTTATTTCAGGATAAACATGACCCTGACGTTGTTACTAAAGAAATACATGGGAAATCTTTCAATGCAAGATTTATCAAAGATGTGCCCAATTTTCAAAGTTTATCTGATATCCCTGGAGTTGATGGTTTTGTGTTCAACATCGATCCTTTATATGAGGTAAGATTATTATTTTATTGATTTCCTGTTTTGTTATTTGTCAAATGTCCCCTCTATTTCTGGCCTAGTTATTAATTAATAAACCATTTACATTTTTAAGCATTTAACTGGACTTTAGAAAAATTTACTACAGCTAAATTTATACACAAAATATTCTTTATATGCAAACATTTTAAACAACACAACTTTATCTTTTTTTGAAGTTAAGGTTGATGAAGATTTGAATTTCATTATGCCACACCAATCAGTGAGCATCTCGTGGTAGTGTTATCTATCGATTGGGTGAAATGATCTACAATTATGATATTCAAAGCTTCATAATTCAATCTGTGTTCACTCACAGAAATAGTTCTTAATTCAAAGAATTAAGAACTATTTTCTTTGAAATGTTCTTGGCATACCAATAATACTAAAAGACTTTATGTAATTTGTGTTAGTTACCATTACAATTCATTGACAAGAAAACATAAGTCGATTTTTTTTTCTAATTTGAAATATATACTTAGCTATAGCAGTTAAAAATCAACTATTAGACTAATTGTTAATGAGTGACATTTCAGAGAAGACACTATGTATATTGTACTTTCACTCGACCAAAGAGTAATCATCTTATTAGATATTCTTTAATAAAGAATCAATTAAAATTTTAATTTTTATCATTGATAATGATTCTAAATTAAATATGGAATTTTATTAAAAAATTATTAATTTTAATATAAAGATAAATAATTTCAGCTATATATGTTCTTTTTACATCTCCTAAAAGTTTACCCATCTGTATTGAATTCAACCAAATTTTACACTTTTAATTTTTATCAAAGAAATAATAATGTCAACTTCTCAAAGCACATAAATTAAAAATCAATAAATATCTTTTGATGTTGCTTCTATTGATGTTAAAAGTATTTGAGTGGTTGAACCATGCCTAAAACTAACAATCACTCTGATTAACACAGCCTTCCATATATTAAAGCATTTGTAATAAAATTTATTGTATTAATGAAATAGATATAAATAGCATTGGCTGGTTTTTGAAAATTGCCTGGTTCATTTGATATTTTGAATAAAAGCAGATAATAAAGATTACAGATGATAATAGAACTTTTTTACACCATAATTTGTTTTACAAAAATAAATTTTACTTTAAAAAGCATCATCCATGGACGGATTTTAACGTAGGTTTATATCAATTATTAGGAAATGAGTCAAATCATTCTATACTGTAGTTTTTTTAAAATTCTATTACATTTTTTAAATATATATTGGCTTAAAGAAGAAGCGTAATTTTTTTCATTAATTTATTAAATCCACCCAATTTGAGGCATTACTGAAAATTAAATTTTAAATTGTTTCTACTAGTTAAGTTCAGGTTTTAGTTCCAATATAATACAAATATTAAATCTAAAATTGGTAGATCAATACATTACTGGACACCAATAAATGCTTACTTTTTACTGTTTTTTTTTTTTTTTTCAAGAATATTTGTAGTGAAGTTACCAGTTCTTTGATTAGAGAAAGTGCAATATACAAGGTGTCTATTCTAAATATTGCCCAACAGCTCATTTTTAAGCCATTCCAGATAGGAATATATTTATGATTAAAAAGTGTTCTAAGTAATGTACAGATTTATAAAAACTATATTTTTTACTAGAATGTATATTGACTCAAGTAATATAAAATAGTATTTTGGTACTATCAATGTGTCAAAAATAATTTAAATAGAATAAGTTATAGCAGTTTGCACAATTTTGCTTTAGAAGATTTCAAAAGTTCTTTTAAAGCTTTGAAATATTGACAGAGAGCACTATTACGAGGTATTCATTGATTATCTTAAGTAATGAAATTCAAAACCAGTTACTTTCAGTGACAAAGTGGGAATTTTTTAAGAATTTAACTGTGAAGTATTTTGATATCACTGTATAGCTATATAAAAAATTAGTAATTTTTTCCAAGTGTGCAAATATTGATTCAAATCATATAAAATACATTTATACCCGTTTAGAAGATTTTGCCAGTTAGGAATGAATGCCTTTAATGGTTCAAAATTAAATATTGGTCCACAATTAGAGTGTGCATCCTATTAAGTACACATTTGATAGTTTTATCTACATAATACTGCTTTGAATTTATAGTACATGAATTTAAAAAAAGGACTTATGACAATGAAATGATGAAATCAATTGTTTAATTATCTTTATACCAATTGATTTGCACATTAAAGGCCATTAGGTTTAAATATTCAGAGTCTTATCTTTCCAAAAACATTATATATTTGAGATTAAATACGAAATTCTGGTTAGATATCTTGAAGTTTCTGCTTTTGTCAGATGATGCGAAAACTAGAGATATAAAATTAAGTATCTAATCTAAAAGGCACAAAAGGCTTGTCGTTACAAAATAACAAATCATCAAAAGTAGTATGATTTTGAATACATTTACATTTCTTACATTAGTAGTATTTATTTTTAAAAAACAATAAGTAAATTGTTCTTTTTATTATAATATTTTCTCCTAATCACCCTAGATATAAATTTAAGAAAATGTTATTTTGACAGATCAATGAAAAAGTATTTTTTAATTACGTGGTCATTTCAATTATTTAAAGGGTGATATAGCTAGATAGTCCCTTAATTTGCTAACCAAAACCAAATTTTAAAACTATGAGAGAAAGATAAGAAGATTCTAATCGATAAAGCACCTAAAAGGTTTAGAGAGTTATATTTTGTGTCTTTTAATTAATAAGTGTATTTTTTCAGAAAAATATGATCCTAAGTTTTTGTATAATCTCACAGTCACATTTATTAAAATATTTGACATATTAATATTTTAAACAAAAAATTCTATTTTTCTATAATTAAAACTGATTTTATTTCATTTGTAGCGTTAGCCTTATAAGCCAGATAATATCCTTCTTCTGAAGGGTCCTTTTTGCTTGATCAGTGTGTTACTCGGCTACAGGCCCAAACGACGCAGGTTCGTACCGCGCCCTTCAATCGCTACATTGGTGGCCTTGACAACGCAACCATCCGCAACAGTCGTGGCGCCATCTACCCGCAGCAAAATCGTCAGACTCACTTGACGAAAGCTAAAAGCAAAACAAACAAACAAAAAATCGTCAGACCCACTTGACGAGCAAGCAGCAACTCGCCATAACACTTGGCGCAATACAAAAAATCGTTCGCTTCTTCGCCGACTCACTATTGGGGAAGTACTGTAGCGTCAGCCTTATAGTCCAGATAATATCCTTCGAGCTGAAGGGTCCCTTTTGCTCGATCGATATGTTACTCGGCTACAGGCCCAAACATCGTAGGTTCGTACCGCGCCCTTCAATCGCTACATAGTTTTATAACTAATCAATACCTTTCTTGAGGCAGCTATTGAAATGGTATAAACATTACAAATAGTCCCAAAGCTTCATGATTTACTCAATTTTAATTCCAGAAGGGTGGAGAGTTTTGTTTAATACAGGATCTGAAAACTGTTTTTCTATTTGAAAAAAATTCCAAGCTTCAAAATTTAAAAAATTAACTATATGAGCATTGTACTATATAACTATATGAGTACTGTACATATATTTTCAAACATATCCTTATATTTATTAACTTTTTATTTCTATTATTTCAGATCAGCTCCAGCCAACAGTGGTTCTTGCAGATTATTTATATCATAAAGCACATCCACAGTACTCGGATTCCTCGTTCAGTTCATGAACCGGAACCAACAACCACTCGTTCAAGTAATGGCTCAAACATTAGGGCTATTTACCTCGAAAATTCAGATTCAAGAGAATCTAGTCCCATCACTTCACCCGCTGTGGCTCAACCCCAGGAACTACACGTCTACTTCGGACTGCATCATCTACTGTACATAATTTCTGCACTGCTTATCATCTTGGGCATCATCATCATTCGATCAAAAAAATCCCATTTTGAAGATATATTAACTTTTTCAAAAATCACAAGGAACTCTTATATTTTTAAAACACCGGCTGCCATTCAAAATTCATCCGGCAATGAAATTTGCGAGATTAAATGCAAACAAAAACTGAAGAAAAAAGAAGTTTATAAAGTCAAAGTCTATTCGCCTAAAAATGAATTAAGTGCAATCGATAATTCGTCTGGGACAGAAGTATAGTTTTAATAATTGATAATGTTTTTATACATAATTATTTATGAGTACTATTCATCCATCCTGAATCAAATAACAATCATTTCATTCAATTTGTTATGATGCTAAAAATTAATTATTATTGAGAAATAAAAAATGTATATATTGGTATCTATGGCTCCAATAAACGAAAATGTGTTTAAGGTGACCAGGGACCTTTAAAATGACTTTGTGCAATTTTTACATTGGCAATTTGAAATTTTACAGGCATTAAGAGTAACACTATAGGAGGTGACACACAAAAATTTAAAGCATTACATTAATTTATTTAAGAGTTTTTTGAGGAGTTAATGTTATATTTAATAGTGATAAATAATGTCAATGAAAAATTTTCCATGCGCTCCAAATTTGTTTGAAAGCGCTCCACTTCGTCTTATTATTTTCTTTAACCCATTTGAAACAAAAGTTGGGATGATTAATCTTGACGTTTGAGTACGAAATATCAAAAGTAACCAATGTAATAACTCAAAACTACTTAATTTTTTAATCAGTAGTTTTAAGTTATTACGTTGGTTAATTTTGATGTTTCGTACTCAAACTTCAAGATTAAACCCAACTTTTGTTCCAAATGGGTTAGAGAAAGTAATAATAAGAATTGGGGCGCCTGGAACATTTTTCATGAACGTTATTTATCGCTAATATTATATTATTTTAACTTCTTAACTAATAAATAAATTAATATAACGCGTTAAAATTTTGTGTGTCATCTCCTATAGTGTTATTCTTAATGCAAGTAAGATTTCAAATTCCTAGGGTGAAAATTGCAAAAAGTCATTTTAAAGGTGCTTCGTCGCCTTAATAATAGATCTGAAAATAGAGATTACAGATCAACTTAAATCTATATTAATAAAAATGCAACTCGAAATGCGTTGCTAAGCGCAAAACTGGAGAACGGCTTGACAGATTCGGCTAATTTTTTAAAATTTCTTATGGAGAGAAAAAATTAAAAAACTGCGTGGAAAATAGTTAAAACTCCACTTTTCTTACTTTCCCGCCAAAAATCTTCATTTCCTTCCCCCACACCAGCAGAGTTAGATAGCAGGAAGTAATAAATTATCATTTGTTTAGAAAGAAATGCGCGAAGTCAGTTGGTTTTCATTTATAGATAACGGGATGTTTAAAAAAGAAAGAAAATAGTTGCTTTTATTATTAGTCGGTATGAATATTTAATCTATGCCTGCTCAGTCTGTGCAGGGAAGGAAAAAAGTAATAACAAAGGGAAAAATGGGTTTATAAAAAGAAAAGTAGTGAAGAAAAAAAGGATAGAAAAGAAAAGAAGGGTGTGTGTGTCACCATTATTTCGTCTGTGCGAGGCATTTTCCAAGCTGTTTTTAAGCTTTTGCATCTCTTGAAAACCAATTGTCTTTATTTGTTTAGTGTATTTACATTTATGAAAATTTGAATATCATTATTCTATAAAAACAGGATTTTAAACCTTTCCCTCCACCATTTAAGTAAAATATTAATTCCGGGACAATCATTGCTCGGATAGAAAGAGAAAGATGAGTAGTACAGTGAACAGATCATCTGAAGAAAATAATAATAAATAATACTATAAATGAATTATATGGTTATCAAAATTTGTTTGGTTTAAAAATATTTTGTTGAAGAACCTGTTATGAGACACAGCTACATAAAATATTAGCGAGCATTAATACTGGCGAACCGACTGGTCGCCAAAGGCGGCTAGTGTAAAATAAAAATTTTAACTCGAATGTTTGTTTCAACTGTTGAAATTTTGAAATGGTACACAACTAATATTCAGTTATATTAACATCTCGTCTTAAAGTAATACTAGGCTTATTTTGGAATGGATCTCGAAAATTTGAACCGTGGTCAGATTACAAGGATGACACCTCCCCAAATTTCCGCACCACATCATCGTAAGGCTGTTTGGCTCCGACAGATTTAACGAGCATCAGGCCCGCTTGCACAACGGTTTTGTGGAATCGGGTCTCGAACCTAGAACCCTCCGGTACCGAAACCGAGATCTTAACACCAGGCCACTCCGGTCCCACAAACCAACATTCAATTTTGCATTAAAAAACTCTTTAGGTACGACTGTCCACGAAAATGTAGAATCCGATAGAATTTTTAAAAAATACTTTTGTCATTTTGTATTTTCTCTTCACTTTTGTGCTAAAATTTTTTACATTACAAAATATGAACACGTGTTTCGATTTATTTAAAGTGCATTCTTATTAGCGAAACAAAATTCTATTTATTATATAATTTTAATTCTTGAAATTTTGTTTTAATTTAACCCCTTTAAGCCATGACTTTTTAAAATGTGGAATTTAATGACAAGTGTCACCGAGAGAACATCCGCATTTAATTTCATTGCATTTTCACCACCGGTATAGGAACCAGGAAGTCTTGGTAAATGACATCATCAGGTTTGAAAAAAAATGAACTTAAAATAGCTCTTGGCAAATGCTACCGAAAGGTTTAAAAATATACCAGCAATAATTTGATTCAGAATAATAGATTATTACACTTATTAACATTAAATATTATATAAAATAATTTAAGCGATTATGCTTGTTACAAATGACTATAACTTTCTTCTATATAATGACCAAGTGTCATCCTCTTCATCAGACCGCTGTTCAAAGTTACGAGGTCCCAAAATAGCTCTGCTTTTGTTTTAAAACGGAACTTTTCTGTAACTAAACTGTAAATCAGAGATGCACAACCTTTTCAGGATGAGGGGCCAAAATATGGGAAAAGGATCATGTCGAGGGCCGAAACAGCACGTGAATATTAAATCATATTATGAACGTGAAAACACTGTTTGTTTGTTTTTTGTGGCAATATGCATGAATTACAATTATTACTTATTTTACTCATACACACATTATTCAATAAATAAAGGAATAAAACACAATTATGGATATGATTAAAATACTTTTATTTAATTAAAAAAAAAGATTCTTATTAAAAAAGGGACAAACTTGAAATTGAATAATATAGGAAAACTTTTTGGTAATCATACAGAGAACACAAATTAAATTTTGAGAAAAAAATTAGTAATCAAAATTAGTAAAAATTCATGAGATGGCTGGGACTGAATATTTAAAGTTAATGATTTTATGTGGAGCTTAAGACTGGTTATGGCAACACGTAGAACAGCAGAAAGGTTCTATTTCTTATTTTTGATTTTTTTTAAATTCATTAGGGAGAAAATTAGCATTTCATTTTAATTAGTCTAATTTTATTAACAACATCAGCGGGCCATAGGTTGTGCATCCCTGCTCCAAATGATGACAAGAAGAAAAAATTGAACTCAAAGAACATTTCAAGTCTTGTTTGGGTTCTTCATAATCATACAATATAAATCCCATTTGTAGCATGTGCAACATCCATTATATGGTGCATTTCCCTTCCATGTAAAGCATTCTCTATGCATACGTTTATGACGGATGCGGATTGCCCTAGGACCGAACTCCAAATCTTAGGGTTTGTAGCAGAGTAACATGACCATTAGACCAAAAGTGCACTCTAGTTCGAGGAATCTTATCTGATTTATATGGATACACCTTCAATTCATTCACCGTTGCATCAAGAGAAGGTATTAAGGCAAAGTTTATGATTATCTAATTTTAAAAGATTTAGATAATCAATGCATGTTATTATTGAATGAACATTCTTAAGTGTGTTTGACGTGAAATTGAGTGACACATGTATGCTGCTTTTGTAATAAAGGAACGTCACACAGTGCACTTATTATAAGCCCAAATGAAATTTAAAGCTTATTTATCCATCCTAATTATCAACATAGCTTAAAATTATAATAATTTAAGGATTTCGTATAATGCATTATTTGAATACGACACAAATATTCTATTAAATTGAAAGTAATAGGCTTTTAATTAGTATTTAATGACTTTAATAGCAAAGTGATATTAATTTACTTACCATCATTTTGTTGAGGGAAAAACATAATTCTGAAATGTTTTCATAAGTGACACCTCCGAAGGAAAAGGCCAGTATTATTTTGAGGTTGAAAGTTTGAAATAAAGAGTCTGTTCCACCTAAAAAAATAGGATTAAGATTATGCTGTTCAAAACTTATTTTAGTTAATGTGTTATATAAGTTTTGACAAACTCTTTTTTTTTTAACAAATTTCAAGACGAAATTAGTTTTCGGATCTTTTTCAATAGCTATTAAAAATTATTTTGCAAGAATTAAGGATCTGAAACTATAAATTAATCTGTAAATGACAAAAATAAAAATTATTGGATGTAACGAAATATTTTTTCATAGAAATTATGCTCTCTAAACACACACACGCATGAAAAAAAAAAAACCTTTATACTTTTAAAGAGTCATATTAAATTGATTGTGTATCTCTCCAATAGTTTTCAGAGAGATGCGCTATATAATCGTATTAACAATTTACAAATTAATTAGCTGTGTCAAAAAAAAGTAATTATATCACAATAATATTTTTCTTTAAATCTACAAGTTAAAAAAAAAACAATAAAATATCTCAAAAAAATCTATTTTAATAAAACGAAATAAAGGAAAAAATCAACAAGATATAGCCGTGTTTGTTCATTATAATGGAATGAATATTACATTTTAGTGGTTAACAAAAACCCTATATGAAACGATAAGCAATAGCAGTTAATTATCTACAACAATTGCCTGAAACGTGATATACGGAACCTATCCTGATACACCCTTTTATGCAATTTCCAAAAATCAGTCACTTTCATAGTTATCTACTTAAAATATTTTTTTATATATAATATACCAAAAGAGAAATTTGAAATATGTGCATAGGTATACAAATAAAAGATTAAAATGGAATCTGCCATGCATATTTCAATGTATCATATCAGAACATAATTACTTGAACGGCCAATCACCCCGTGCTCGTGCGAGTTAAATTGTATTTTTATTCATTTTAATCGATTTCATTGAATGAGTCATCTCATCAATAACAAGCGAGAAAAATGATCAGCTCATACGAGTCGCTACTCCTTCGAGAGGAATTCTCTGCCAAGTTGTGGCAATCCGTCCCTTATACAAGCGAGCGAGCGAAGCTTCAGAAATCACCGCGAGTGATCCAACGCCTACCAGAATATTCCTTTCGCCAAACCAATCCGGCTGGCGCCAAGCTCTTCGACGCCATCGCCAATCGCTCTCCCTTCCGCATATTTGGCGGCGTTCGCCCGCTTGTAACAATACAATGAAACAAAATGATAATCCACATATCCAAAAGAGTTCAGAATGGCGGATTTGTTTACATTCCATTAATCCGCCATCTTTTCGTTTGTAAATTTCTCAACGAATGTCTATTTCAAAGATCACACGTAACTGTAAGTACCCCTATTAGCAAAATATATTGCCCGATATTCCCAAAATGATTTTTGATTTTCATAATGCCGGCCGAAATCGGGAAGATATCGAAACATTGCTGTTCAGTATTTTGTACTGAAACGGACACAAGCCATTTTAGACACATTACTCTGCCGACATTTTCATCCATAAACAGCTAAATTTCTGAGCTGAGATGTGAAGACAATCATGATCCTCTTTTCATAACTTGGTCTGCCGTTGATGGCATGGCGATGCATTTTAAAAAAAACAATATACTGTTTATAAACTATGAACAATGAAACAGCAAATCTGGCACAGAGGTAGCGCGTCTTTCTCGTGATCTGGGGGTCCCAGGCTCGAGCCCCGGTTCGGGCATGGTCGTTCTTTCTCATTTCTATCTGTGAGATGTGTCACTGTGTCCCCCTGTAAAAAGGAGCTGTGCAGGCAAATGTGGTGAGCGTGTAGCCAAGTCGTACTCTTGGCCCTAGTTGGCGCTACTTCAAAAACAAGAGACGCTCTTTTCGGCTTAAATCTGCTGCTGTATCAGCAGGGAGCTTGTCCAATATGACAAGTACCATAAGTAACAAAACAACCATTCTGTGAATTGATTAATCACACACATCCACTTTCACTGGAAGAAATCACGAAGGAAGTGATAAAATTAAAGATTTTCAAAATACTTCGACTAGACTTCTATCAAGAAAAATATGTTGATGAAATGATACATCTCAAATTTTGAAAGTATGGGTTATATTTCTGAGTTTGCTTACTTAAAAACAAAAATAACAGAGACAATTATAAATCCATATAAAAAATGAGTCCGCATATAATAATGGGATAAAATTTGAAATCCAAAAAGGTTTTGCAATGTATTGCAAAAATTCTTGAATGGCACTTATACAAATTCTGAATATACCAACATAATTCTCCAAAATAATCGCTAAATTTGTTATTCAAAGCAAAAGTGAACTTGTCAGTGATTAGCGCTAGGCCCGAACTCCCAATCTTATGGTTAGTAGCCGAATCATACCGATCAAGCAAAAGGGGCCCTTCTGCTCGAAGGATATTATTTGGCTCATATAGCATTCACCACATACATTCGCTTCTTCGTCGACTCACTGGTGGGGGAGTACTGTAGTGCTAGCCTTATAAGCCAGATAACATCTACGACACCGAAATCGACTTTTTGGCCCTAGCGTCGCAGGTTCGTATTGCAACCTTCAATCATTACATTGGTGACCTTGACAGGGCAACCTTCCGCAACAGTCGTGGCGCCATCTACCCGCAGTAAAATCGTCAGACTCACTTGACGAAAGCTAAAAGCAAAACAAACAAACAGACCTACTTGACGTGCAAGCAGTAACTCGCCCTAACACTTGGCGCAATACAAAATCGTTCGCTTCTTCGCCGACTCACAGGTGGGGAGTACTGTAGCGTTAGCCTTATAAGCCAGAAGTCGACTTTTAGGTATAGTGGCTATGATACTCGGCTACAGGCCCAAGCGCCGCAGGTTCGTACCGCGAGCTTCAACCGCTACAAACTTTTTTGCAGATCATTTTTCAAAACATTTGAGAACCGATAAACCCATTTCATTAGATTTTTCTGAAATCTCTTATCAACAACGCATTTGAAAAGTGGAATGAAAAACAGAAGATACAATACAAAGAACTAATTATTCTCCACCAGGTGCAAATAATATTTCAGTCATTTGGTTTAAAAATCAGCTCTGATCAGCTTCAAATTATCGTAAATTTAGCATTCGAAAATCGTTTGATTCCCTTAATTATTAAAATAAATAAATAAAAACAAGATTAAGATTTCTGAAAAACTTTCGAGCGCCTCCCTCCACAAAGAATCACCCAGACTTGGTTTTTAACGAGAAAAAAAAAGTAATATAAATAGCTTTCTTTCTTTTTGAGACAATGAAACCACAATATATAACATTCACATAAAAATTGCAGTCACCTGAACGATAGAAATACATTATAGGAGACAATGTAGATACTTAGGGAACTTCGACTCATTTCATATTGATGAACTTATTTCTAAATGCTAAAACTTGGGTTTCGAGAAAAAAAAGGCTATATGGACTTTCAATTTTATTCAATACAGAACTGTTGTATTCGAAAAAATTCCATTGCTAAATCTAGAACCTTAATTATTGGTTTATCCAAAGACGACATTCTCTCACCAATCCTCGTTGAAAAATCAAAAACTTATCAAAATTATGAAGAACAGCATTTCTGGTCTGTTCTTCCA
>JAOUZG010030082.1:3173784-3183866 GCA_026289955.1 Argiope argentata
TGGTTAGTAGTCCAGTACCAAATCCGTTGGGCCAAAAGTGCACTTCGGTCCGAGGGATGTTGGCTGGTATATATAGTTAATATTCACCACAAAACTCAGCAGAAATTAATTACATGTATACAAGAAAATGGAATGTAAATTTTATTAAATAAAACAACATCTGAGTAATTATAGAAAAAAATATACTAATAACCATCAGACTTTAAATGTTTACAATAATTTTTTTTCTATATGGCAAAATGTATGAAATTTTAATTCAGATATTTATATACATCAACATAGTCCAAAACAATTTAACTTGGAAACTTCAAGACCTCTTGCATGTTTTCCAAAAATGTCCTTCCATTCACAAGTTTTGTAGTAGCAACAATGTATTCCATTGGAGCTAAAAATATATATATATTGAAAAGATTATTAATTTATGTATGAAGTTCTCCTGATATTTAACTAAATAATTTTTTTCAGTAGGCATTAAGAGTACAGGACACCAACACTAATCATGACTGTCTAGATTTATACTAGGCTCATATTTTCATTTGAAATTTTTTTATAAAGATGTAAGAACTATAATTTATATATATCGAGTCAAAAATTGCAATTAAAAAATTATGATGTCTCCATTTTTACAGTCTTCTATCCTCTTATATTTAGCAATATGTTCTTGACACACTAACATTTTGCATTTTTGTTTTTTAAAGCCCTACTCTGACTGGAATTGAGTTATGAAGCGTAGAGTTTTATTATAATAATGATGCAATACTGTTGTGTGCTATATGTGTGTGTGTTATTATATGTTACTCAATAATGTTATGAGAATAGGTGGATTATGTTATGTATTAATCATGAAAATTATTTAAAATAACAATATTAAAATATTCTTAATTTTGTTGGTTTTAATTGTTAATTAATGGATTTTTCTTTTCTTTTTGTTAATATGCCAAGAATATTTTGCTAAATATATCTAATAAGAGAATGAAACTACATAGAAATTTAAAACATCTAATTTTCTTAGATGCACACTTAGGAAAATATAACTATTTAGAATAATAATCATTTAGTGTATTAGATCATTATTCATTTAGTGTATTTTACCAAAAGGAAATGTATCATTCTCTACAAAAATTTAGAAAATAAAACTGAAATCAATTTATCCCCCAGCCTAATTCAATTACTCCATATTTAACAGATATACTCATTGCTAATGATAGATGACAAGAAAAAATATTCACAAGTAATTGAGGTGGTTTATAAATTTGTATCTCTAATCATTAAAAAAAAAATGTAGAAAGCCTTTTTCTTGCTTTGACAGCAAAGTGTAAGAAATGGTAAAGCATGTTATAATAATTTTTTTGGCTATGCATTGAGTAAATAATGCATAGACATTTAAACACAAAAAATAAAAAATGCCAATATCTACTACAAATATCCTTAATCCAATAATAATCTAATACCTAACTACAGATGTTCTTAATAATAATTAACTTTTGCAAATCTCCATCAAAGATGATGTTAAAACAATTTTCCCCATAAGAATTTTATTCAGGTTGCATATGATATACCATTGGTAGTTAAATATGAACCAAGACTTCAATATGAGGAGCATCAGCTTATTTCATCATTAAAGACAATAACATGAATGTCTTCCTTTGGTACTTGATAAATTGACCATGGTAGGTTGATATTGTCAATATATATATCTAAGAATAGATCTTAGATATATAGATATGACTATCTATTATGACTGCACATTAGTTAGAAATAAATATTAGGTATCTTTGAATCTGTTAAAGTCACTCCATCAAAGCTGTGAAGCATATATTACTATCAACAGAGACTATTTTTAGCAATTGTTGGAAAAACTAGTAAAGCAGCCCTTTTTTTTTAAAACAATGATACAAATAGACAGTTTACTTTCACATCCATGAGCTTTTATATCAAAATGCAATCTGTGCTCATAAATTTTAGTTCAAAAAAGATGTGTTGTAAATTATTTTCATGTTTTTAAATATGTGTTATGAGTTATTTGTCACCCTGTATATGAGAAATCACACTTAACAAAGAGTGTTGTTTACAATTTAAAAACGATATCGTTTTTCATAAATGCAACTTTCTGAAATATCATAAAAGAAAGTATTTTAAACTGCAACTTTGAAAAATTTGGGAAACTAAATGTACTAACAATTTTCTCTTATAATTTTTTAATTTTAAATAACTAATAATAGCTTTCTATTTATTTTTTAAAAATATAAAAAAAATCAGAATTCAAATCACATTATAGCTTAAAATTGCAAAAATTTTGCAGAATTTATTTAGTGTGAAGTAAAAGACAGATGTGAACAAGACACAAATATTTCATTAAATAAATTAATGAGAATTTATCCTATTAATCAAGTGTGGTGAATTATTTCTATATGAAAAGAGTTCGCAAGCATATGAGTGTTTCAATATATATTATTTTACTTACCGTCATCTTGTTGGGAAAGAAAACGCAAAGCTGAAATTTCTGCATAAGTAACGCCTCCAAGGAAAAAGACTAGTGTAACTTTTTGTTCTTCAGTACTAGATTGAATTGAAGAGCCTGAGCCACCTGTAAAAGGAATAGCCAGCTTAAAACTAAGCTTTTAAATATCTACTTTTGATAATTAATGTGCCATTGTTGCAAATTAGTTCTAAATGATTTTAACAAACCAATAATTTTAAATTGCAATTTTTAATAAATTTCAAAATTAAAAATCATTTATCCCATCTTTTTTTACTCATCAAAGAAAAGTTGCTTAGGAACAACTAAGGAGTAAAAGTGATAAATTTTGTAGGAGCCAAAAAAAACCCCATCAAACATGTGAGAAATCATAAGATTGGTCATAAAAATTTCCATATTAGTAAAATTCACCGCTTTTTTTAAATTAATTAGAATACTTTCAGATATTATGTTGACAATATAGTACAATGTATATCATTTGGCATTTTAACATATTTTTTTTAATTATTACTTGCATTATTTACCAATTTTTAAATCATCATGTTCATGTGCAAACAAAAAGACTTGCTCCTTTCAAAAATATTATTACATATATCTTCCTCATGATTCAATATTTGGAATAAATTAGCAGTACAAACAATTTACCAATTAATTAGTAATGCCTAAAATTTAGTAATTACATTACAACTATTTGCTTAATTTTTGAGGTTTAAAAAAATGCTGAATAAAATTCTCAAAAGGGAGTTAAGTATGAAAAGACAGTATGAAACAAAATTCTAACAATATGAAAATAAATAAATCTAACAAAACATAGCCAAATCGGTTTGTATATTGTGGAATGGGTTCTATAAGTGATTAGCTACAGAAAAAAATACTATAAGCATTATCTGGTGATTTTCTGCATTGATTGCAAAATTGTAGCATGCCGTGAATCTAGCTTAATGGTACCTTTTTATACACTCATCCATAATCCGTTAATTTTATAGAGTTATATTTTGAGCAATAATGTTTTATATAAATATCTTACACAAGAAATTTAATGGCAATGTATTAATTTATTTGATTTATTACTTAATGAGATAGGAATAAAATTATAAGTATGAAAATGAATGAGAGAAAAATTAATAATCAAATCGATATTAGTTATTATTTTTTCAGCAAAGTTTAACATAAAAATCAATTTAATTTCTCATCCTGGTTTTGAAATATAAATATTTGGATTTTTTTAAAAATTTATTTTAGAGAAAATAGTATGTACTATTCTTTAAAGGGATATCTTTAAGTGGTTAACTAATTTAAGTCCCATATTAAACAACAAGCAACAATATTTTGTATATTATTTTTGGGGAATAAATTTAAGTGTTGAACTATTTTGAGCCCAATTTCCCACAGAAAATAATTAAAAATCCAGTAATATTATAAGCACAATTTAGTTAGAAAAAAAAGTTTCATTTAGTTTTGAGAAGCAAAAACTTTGTTTCAATCTAAGTTAAAACCGTTTTAAAATTGTCAACAAAAATGCTAATATGTTGGAAATTTTACTTACGTCTCTTACGTAGTCCCCTAGGAATCTTTTGAATACCTTCAACAGTAGGTCCTGGTAAAATATTTAGTACATCAGGTATTGCTCGCCATCCTGGCTGTGTTAAGAACTGTGCAAGTCGAACACTTAAAGGTGCATATCCACTATGCACATAAGATATATCTGTTGGTGACTATAACAAAAATATCATCATATAAGCAAACATTGCCATTATATAGTTAGTTTCTTTTATACAAAAGCAGTATTGAAGAAATTTATAATCAAAGTTATTATTCAAACACTCAATTTAAAATAATTTCTAATCTATATTTTCCCTCTACAGTAATATGAACAGTGCTTTTATAATCCAATTTATTTATAAAATCAATAAGATATTGAATTAAAACTAACTTTTCTAAACAGCAAAATTAGGTGAAAATCATCTTTTAAATAAATTCATAACTATAATATAACAAGGAAATTAAAAGATTATAATCTATTAGTGATTGATTTTTAACTAAAATATATTCTTACTATATTATTTAAAATATAATAAAGATTATTACCTGTTCATTTACATCATCAACAGTCAATCGTAAAGTTTTTCTAATAATAGAATAAGTTCTTGCTCCCTGTACTTTTAACAGATCTGCTTTCTCTAAGTTGTTAAGTGTAAGACAGTGTTGATAGCCATAAGTCTGTAAAAAGTAAACAATAATAATTTAAAAATATTATTCCTTTTGTCAAAAAAGGGGGTATAAAAATACAACTAATTTTAAGACAGAATAATAGGTACTGCAAGCATAAAAAGAAAAACTTTAAAAACAAATATACAGGTTTGTTTTAATGGTTCAAACGGAATCAAAAATAATATTTAAAATATAAAAGCTATATAATTTTTGGCGGCTATACATTACATTAGATGTAACTCTATCAATAAGTAACAGTATGCATCTTTGTCAAAAATAAGTTAAATGCAAGTTTTCAATAAGTTAAATGCATATATTTTAGAAAAAAAATTCTTAATATAAGGTTTAAAAATTATTGATAATTCAAGACAAACCTAACCTCTCTTTCCTCACTCTTTAAAGGGATTAAGCATATCAATTTAAAAAAGATAAATGAGCTCATTATAATGTTTACTGATATGTCATGCCTTTAATGCTCAAGAACTTTTTGCATGCAATGGTTCCAAAATTTAAAAAAAATTATGAAAATACATATTAATTTCTTATTAGAGAATAGTCACTAAACCTTGGAATAACATACAAGAATACATATTTTTCTTAAACATAATATAGTTCGAAGTATTGCAATCAGACCCCCTTCCACCCGAAGATTCTATATATGACATGATTTCCTTAAAATAAACATTTCTATGCATTTTCTTTTTAAAGTCTCATGATTAAAAGAAATATTAAGTTAGTGTACAAAATATATATTCACCAATAGATATCTTAAAAATAAGTTTAATGCTTACTAGTATTAGTATTATAAGTATATAGATTAATATATTTGAAGAGTCAATCAAAAGATGAATCATACATGGACAAATAGAAGCATTTTCTAAAAATATCGAATACAGAAGATATCAAAAAAATTACTTGAATAATTTCTCGTTTATAATAATCCAACTGTTTAGGCTTCAGGCCATTGTTTGCAAGAGACTGTAAGCATATTAGTCTCAATACCTATAAAAAATAAACAATTTCAATGCTAATCTAACATTCTAAAATATCTGAAGCGCATGTGAAATAAACCAGCATAGCTTGATTGTATTTTATTTAAATTTAAACCAAGTACACAATGTTTAAATCTAATATAAAAATTAGAATTTATTTTAAATTAATTCAAACATATTACAAATAATTATTTTTTCATCGACAAAAATGATATGTTTAATAATATTACAATCTCTTTATTTGAACATATGATTAATAAATATGAATTAAATACAATAAATTAATTAAACTTCACATTAATTTTTTTTAATGTTTAAAAAATCAAATTTTTTTAAGCCACTAATGTTTATAAATCTAGTGAAAAAAATTATTTAAAAAAAAACTATGGAAGGATTCTTTACTGAAGATTGTTTAGTTATGAAAAATTGCATTATAAAATAAATAAAAAAATAAAGATTAAAATGAAATTTGCTATGCATATTTCAATGTATCATGTCAGAACATAATTTCTTGAACGACCAAGTACCACGTGCTCGTACAAATAAAATTATATTTTTATTCATTTTAATGGTTTCATTGAATGAGTCACTTTAGTATTGCAAATGGTCCAAAAAACTTTGTCTCTCATTTATTGTTTTAAAAAATATCACATTTCCTATTTATTTCATTCCATATAATTGTGTGCTCAAAATGACATTTTTCTAGGTTTTATTTGCTGTAGTCATTAACTTATTTTTTAAAATCAGAGCTTTTGTCAATGCAATGGCAAAGCGTTATTAAAAGCTGATTTTTTGAGATGCTTGTGCAGATAATAAAATTTTTATTTTTCTCCAATGGATTTTTGTTGACGTCAAAACAGATTTTTGTTGCCGGCATAAACCTCATCCAAAAAACAACATCATGTTCTGACATGATAAAAATCCTCAATGTAATATTATGTTATATACAGAAACGATATCATTGAATAAATTCAATACTTCAGAATAAAGTTTGAAAAATATATGGTTGAGTAACCATTTGTTGTTAATTGTACACATACAAGTGGCTCTCAAGTGAAATTGCAATAAAACTAGCAGGAGGTTCATTTACCCAATTCTTAAAGGATGTTATCTGCGTAATGATTATTTTATTTGTTTTACAGATTTTGTGAAATTCCAAAACACTATTACAATCTCCTAACATGTATCACTTCATCAGTGAAAAATATTTTGTTTTTATCTCCCTAAAAATACAGCTCTGTAGTTTGCGTTCTCTGCCTTTTACTGTCTACAGTTGAATAATCATTTTCTAACATGAATTTTATTGAATATCAATTTAGGAATCAAATTACTGATGTAATTTGGCAATTAACTTCAAATTGAAAATGACTGGTTACAGGAACTTTCAGAGAAATATATAATTGAAAATGACTAGCACATACAAACTTTCTAAAGCATATTCTGAAGGGGGAAGGTACTTCTTCAGTACTTTATCTTATATTTGAGACAATATGGTTGAAATCTGACTCGTAGGTAAATAGACTTCATCCATCAAACAAGCAATTGCATCACTCAGATTAATAAAACCAAAAAGTAATTATCTGCATGGTATTATTTACTTTAATGAAAATAGAAATATTTTTATAATACTGTTTTTCTTTATCTGTAAAAAATGACTAAAGAATTCTTTTTTTAAAATTAGTAGATATAGCACTTAACTATACATGCACCATTTTCAACTATGCTAAGTTCTTAAAACAGATGGGTGGTTTGAAAAATATACAAAACAGAAATGTCAAATTTATCAAGTTCAATAAATGTATATTCTTATAAAAATAAAACTTCTTAAATTCTAATTTTTTAAAATTCATTCTCTTTCATATACAAATCTTATGTAATAGAATTTACTATGGCAAAACTTGAGAAATATGAAAGCACGTATTAAAATATTTTTGAAGTATTGATATTTTCTTTCATAAGACAAAGTCAAGACAATTATGCTAACGTTATGTCTAAAACAAAATCTATATACTCATATCAAAACTTGATGTATTAATATATGTACTTTTAAATTAATTTGCTAATTTGATTACTTTAATAAGAGGTTCTTCTTTTGCAATGCAGTCTTCTATATGAGCATTAGTTTTGTCAGTTTCAAGTCCATTTATAAATTCTGAAAAATATATCAATCATTACAAAACAATTTTAACGGAATTGTCAATATAAAAACATTACTGGTAACAATCATATGCTTACCTTGCTCTGTTTGTAAAGAGTTTAAAAATGTTTCTGAATCAGTTACTTCTTTTACCAATTCAGCCATGGAAGTATCTAAAAAATTCATAGAAAATAGATTACAAAATTTCTTTTTAAAAAAATTCAGAATTGAATTTTTAACACATCACTCAATTTATGCATAAAAATTTCTTACGAGTAGCTAGAGACTTTTTAGCAGCTTGCATATGAGGCAATTTTTCAACAAACTGTTTGATAGCATCAATGGTCTTAGCTCCATGTCTCTCCTGTAAATATATAATAAAAATGCTCATTTATTAATAGAAAAACAAAATAAAATTAAAGTTGTTGTTTTTTTAAAAAATATTCTGAAATAATTATTTCTTTAATGAACTCAGCCATGGGAAATAGACTACAAAATATATTAAAATTCTTCATTCAATTTCATAATGATATAATTCAATAGCCATTGGTAATAGTAATATTAAAAGAGATCACCAACTTTTAAAATTGCAATTAAATATTTAATGGGAACAGTAATTCCCAATTATTATTTCAAACCTATAGATTAGTCTTTTTTATCCATTGTCCATCTGTGAAAGTTTTTTCAACAACTCTTCCTTTGCAGTAACAAGATTTTGTAAACAGTGTTAATGGCAGGTTAATTAATTATATATATACAGTGTTAATTATATATATATATATATATATATATATATATATATATATATATAACATTCTACAGAATTAAAAACCTTGATTCCACAACCATTGGTTGCAATAAATATCTTGCATAGCATTTGAAAGACGAGATCATCAAGTTTTTTCTATCTTATTGTGACAGCAGGTCTTCTGGATATCTCCAGAACAACAGCTCTTTCTTTCTTCCATACTACTTTATTAGTTTTATTACTTTAGTCCCCCTTCCATAAGCATCCTTTCATACAAGAAGATTTTATTAATAAAATTAAATCCTATATTAGCTTAAAAGTCAATTGTTTCTGAATAAAGTAATAACATTTGTATCATATAATTTTATTTTTTATTTTTTAGTGTTATTAATTCAATTCCAAATTCAATGAAATAAAAAAAACTAACTTAATATAGTCTTCTAACTATTACTGATTGTGATAATCTATTAGTAAAGTATAAAACATTTTTAATGTGACTCCTGAACATGTTTCATCACACTTCAAGTTTATTAAATTAGATCTAAGTGAAAACAGATATCTCATATTTGAAAATGCATCAAGTTTATTGCATTGTCTGCTCATAAGACCAGAATGCTGTTTTTGCAAGTTCTGTGCTTGTGAAATGTATTAAATATTTTACGGCATTAACACTGAGAATCAGAAGAAGCAAAATTCTAATATTTCTTTTTTTTATTTTCCTTTTGTTTTATTTTTTGCCAAATACCAACATGTGTTGGTATGTGTAACATGGGTAGGGAGACTGCTCTTGAAGGTTACAGCAAAGTTATGTTATCCTTGTCAGAATTTTACAAATTCTGTGTTTGTGAAATTTATTAAATACCCTTTTGCTTTAGCACTGAGAGATCTAGGAGATACAAAATTCTATTTTATTATTATTATTATTTTAATCCCTTATATATATTTGAATTACCAAAATATATATGTCACATATCTTATAACATATTTGAATTACTGAAAGATATTTGGGGAGACAGTAAATTCTAGAAATTTATAGAAAACTTTTGTCATCCTTATTAGTTCTTTATAATAAGAGAATAGCATGAACAGAGACTAAAGATTTAGTACCACAATTATAGAAACCCAAAGAATTTCAAATATTTTGTTTATGCATCTTCTTTTTAAAGTCATGCTCAAATTACTACTCCTGTCAAATACAACTCAAATTACAGCTGTCATAAACGAAGTGACATCAGTTTAACCCCAACAATTACAGAAGGCATTTTAATAATGAATAGATATAAATCATTTATACATAGAAATCACAAAAATGATATAGCCTCTAAAAAATAATGGCAATATGAGAAAATCAATGAATTGCTTCAAACAACTAAAAAATTAACTGTGCATAATAATCAGAAACATAGAGAGCTTCAATCATTCAAATTGCCAAAACTATTTAATTTTTTGAAGGGTGGAGGGGATTGGAGAGTAAGAAAGGAGAGC
This sequence comes from Argiope argentata, assembly GCA_026289955.1. Classification (NCBI taxonomy): domain Eukaryota; kingdom Metazoa; phylum Arthropoda; class Arachnida; order Araneae; family Araneidae; genus Argiope; species Argiope argentata. The sequence goes on from JAOUZG010030082.1 coordinate 3,183,837, forward strand.
AAAAAAAAAAAAAAAAAAAAAAAAAAAAAA
>JAOUZG010030082.1:3183966-3224729 GCA_026289955.1 Argiope argentata
AAAAAAAAAAAGAAAAAAAAAAAAAAAAAAAAAAAAAAAAAAAAAGGCACAGAGAGAAGAAATTTAGAATTGATAAATATATTCAAACAATGAAAATTTAATAATTGTTTTCACAAATAATCATCAAAAATTATTAATCAATTAATAATTAAATTCATACATTATTAACAATTTCCTTTTTGCTTTAAGAAATTTATTTTTTTCTTTTCTATTTTCCAGTTATCTGTATATTCAATTTTCCAAATTGTCTTGTCTCATTTAATCTGGATACATAGAATTTCAGTAAATTTTATCCAATTTTTTGGAATACTGCATGTTCATCACATCCTTCACCTTATATAAAAATAAGATAATTTTTATTAAATACAAGTATTCTAATAGGAATCACTTACGTCAAACTGAGCAGATAAAACTTTTGCCTTTCGACTAAGTGTTGGCCCTACAGCATTGAAATTTTTATCCCTTAATTCAGCAAACAATTCTTCACTTGAATTCAAAAGAAAACGCTTTGGTTCAGTAGGCATTTCCTGTAAACCTCCTTCATTTGATTTTGAAAATTTTTCAGGAGGTAACTCTATTGTGTCTATAAGAATAAGATTAATAATATTTTAAGTATTTAATATATTTATTAATTTAACTTGAAGCTTCTTAGCTTTTATTAACAAACAGTTAAAAATTTTAAAAAAATAATGAAAAAAAGACAGGTTTAAAAAGGAAGGCTTTTTTAAAGCTCCATAAAAATTTAAAAGTCTCAGTATTAAATAAAATGATTGCATATGAAATTAGTTCATATTTTTAAATACTGAGTTATAACATTTTTTTTAGATATTATTTCATTATAAATTAATTTTTCTTTAAATAAGATTTTAGATAATGGCAGCTAAATTCCTTTCTCACATGTTTAAATAATTTACACAGAATTGATTAAGAATCAAAATATATATAAATAAATTGCTTAAACTAAGGCACAAAAACTTTCAGTTCATCAAGTATCTGGAGGTAAAGAATCTCGCATCCATTAATCGCATATTTTATAATATAAAATTTGCAAAATAATGGAAATGAGATAGAGAACAATCATGATAGAATGATACTAAGAGAAAGATACTAATACAAACAGTAATGACAAGTTTAAAAAAAACCTAAAATATAATGTTATATACATTATCTATTGACTTATATGAATACAGAATTAATTGTATTTGGTTTAGCATTATAGCTAAGTTCATGAACCAAAAAGGAGAGATATCCTCATTTTTATATACTTCAGCTCAGTTCTTCAGTCAAACTAAGATTTGATATTCCTTGTATTAACTAATTTAATTTCTATGAGTATTTTGTGACAATTAGATTATCTAATGAATATCATCTACGAAATGAACTTCTCATACACCATTTTTTTATAAAAGCTGATAAAAAAAAAACCCCTCAAAACTCAAATTTAAATGTGTATTTCAAAATTTTTAATATATAGTGACAAGTTATTGTTAACATTTTAGAAGAATTATGGAACTAAGCTTTCAAAAACTGGATACATAAAAAAATGTAGATAATTATTTTTACAAATGCATAATATTTGGGGGAAAATATGCCAATTATTTAAAAATCAAAGTAAGTCCAAAAGAAAATCAATATCCCAATACATATCTTTCTATATGTAATTTAAAATTCATAATTGTTAAATTTACAAGGTAAAAAGTAAAGCAGTCTATACAATTTTAATTTTTGAAGACAAAAAAAAAAACATGTCAGATTGTACCTTTCTTATCAAAAATACTTTAAAGTACTTTACTGCAAATACTTTTAAGTTGCACTACCTTGCCTTCTTTCAAGTATTTATTTTGAGTTTACTGTGCCTATATCATTAGTTTAAAAGAAACATTATTCATTTGAAATTGTGGAATATGCATAACAATTAATTTATTTTAATTATTTTATAAAATTGGAACCTCATAGAACACAAGTTAAAATTAGAGGGTATTTTTTAAATCATCAATAATCATTTTCATATCTTTGATAATAAAATCTGACATGAGAATCATTAACATATTTTATTTTTTAACACTGCAACAAGTTAATCTGTAAAACAAAGCAATACATTTTATGAGTAATTCTGAGTTTGACCAATCAAACTCACAAAATCCAGTATTACATTTAAAAATTTCTATATTTCTCATATTTTCACACTAATTACATAAAGGGAAATAATGTTCAGATTTATCATATCTGCTTTATATAAGGAAGATTGTTTTCCCTTAACAATTACAATACAATATTCATAAATAACTGGACTGATTAATAACTCATCTATGAAAATTCTGAAAATAAATTTGTCAAAACACTTAATCAGTATGATTACAAAACTTACTATTGTTTATGCCAAAAATTTCGTCTAATAAGCCTTCATAAGTCAACTGAGTTGCAAGGACAGATACAAGATCTACAGCACGATCCAACAACAATAAACAGTCAATCTGAGGAGTAACCTGAGGGTCATTTCCAGATAATTCCCGCCTCATTCTTGTCATCAATTCAAAAACATGCTAAAATTAAAAAAAAAAAAAAAATTGTATAAAAACATTGAGTAAAGAAAAATACCACAAGAAAATTTGTGTATTCTGGTGTAATAAATTGAAACCAAATCTTAGATAATTAAACACTGTAAAAGATTAAATGATTGAAAATCTGAATTTATGTATTATCTGTATTTTTAGCAACTTAATTTTGATGTATTTGAAATAGTAATACACTAATTACAACTTTATTTTGATTAAGATAACTTGCTATTATTTTCTATTATTTCAGACATACATTATATTATATATTTACTATCCTCTCTCTCATATTATGAATATTTCTAAATATTAACAAAAAATATTAATACTATAAAGATACTTTTCTCAATTTCTCCCATTTTATAATAGTTTTAATTCATTGTAGCTTCTACTTAAAATTAATGTTGGTATATTAATAATCTAAATGAGATTAGCAAAATGATCTAATATGTCAGCTTTAAAATTTTTAAATAATATTAGAGAAATATTGTGCAATATCAACTTGAATTATTATTTATATGTATTTATTATTTAAAATATCTTTATACTTAATAAGTATTTTACATCTAAAATTTGTATATAAAAAGAGGAAATAGAATTACATAGAATTAAAAATGTTAAATATAAGATATGATTGCACATTTTTGTTCAAATCATGAATGTATTTTCAGAGAAAAATATTAATACTTCGATTATACAGGTAGTCCCTTAAAATAACATTTATAAAATTAAAGAGGTAAAAAGATTTCAATATATATGTAAGTAGGTAAATATTCAAATAAGTATAAAATCCTTTTCACTTAAAGTAACATTTTTGTAAATACAAAAATTTTGCAATAAATTTATACCTTTGCACATTTTCCTTTTCCATATATGTTTGGAATAATACCATACACAGCTTGGACAGTCATCAGAGCTTTGGCAACATAATGCATGCTTGTCAAATCATTATCAATATAGCATTCCTAAAATATATATAAAAAAGTTTGAATAAGTTTTCCTAAATTTAATACTCATATTTTTCTTAGAAATATTTACATGTTATTTTTATGGAAGAATGCAATATAGAAATATTATTCCCGCAACATGCTAATTTTAAACCAGCTTAATGGATTTCAAAAACATTGTGACCTGATATAAAGTTAAATTATACTTTTGCATAAAATACAAAATATATATTAGCACCTCTCTGAATTACAAATATCATTTATTCAAGCATTTTACTTAGTTAACAAACACAAAAAAATTTAGATGCAACTTAAACAATTTCAAATAAATTTCAGCAATAAATATTTTGTTATAACAATGTAAATTGCTTCTTGGCAAGTAAACAGTTTTATAAATAGCTCTGGTGGATGCTGAAGTCAACAATCACTGATCCTGGCAACAAAATCAAAAATTCCAGAAATTACAGGAATTCCAATAGAAGACCCATTAGGTGTAAAAATACATCTTTCTAGAATATTGGAAGATTTGTCATGAAGGTCATAAAAAAAAATCGTGAGATAGAGATAAAGCCAATCAACTCTGAAAACAGTACCTGGTTGAAAGACATAAATAGTGAAGTCTACATCCAGAGAGTTAGACTTTTCTTGTGAGACGTTGTTTATCATAGATTTACTTCTTATATATTACTGTTTAAATGAAATTGATGTTTCATTATATACTTCAGTTATATTTTGTTTGTCACCATGTTAAATAAAACATTGTTATTTGTTAATGAGTCAGTTAAACCCTTTTTGCCATATGCCTGACATAAGCAGATTAAGATTTTTGAACTTTGAATTTTTAAACTGGAATATTTCTTAAAAAGAAAAACTATTAAATAATCCTTTGTTGCTGTTAAATAAATAAAAAAATTAAGTGTTGTTTTAGGTAAAATAATTAATGAAAAACTAAAAGAACTCAATAAATATTTTTCTGGAAACAAACTAATTTAAAGAAATAAGGTGTTGGAAGAAAATTTTTATATTTTTATAAAGTGAATAAATTCTGCATAAGAGAAATAAAAATATGTTATTTTAAATAAAAATACTGAAATAAATAAATAAAATGCTTACTTTAAATGATGTTTCTAACTCCATAGATAAAACATCACAATCAACAGGAAACAGCTCTACTGTATACTCAATTTTATTCGTAAAATTTCCCCAAACTCTTCGTTCCTTTAAACAAAAATAAAGATATCATACACTCATAAAAACACCACTAAGATTTTTAATATTCATTTTTAATAAAACAAAGTTCAAAAGAAAATACTTTAATAATTTCAAAAAAAATTAAACTTTATATTCAGTAAATAGTTGTTATTGTATTAAATTTCATATATTTTAGAATATATTTTAAGAGAAAAATCAACATTTTTTAAATAAATATTTATTAGTTTTTTAATAGTAAAATATTTTTTATGAGATTCAAGATTGAAACTTTTAGAAATAACAATTAAAAACATTCAAGAAATATAAATGAAACTTAACATAATAAACAATATTAATCAAAATGGCAAGATTCCACTTATCATGCATTGTGAGACATTAAAAATAGAATGAATTAAGCCTTTCATATACCTTTAGTCTTTCTTGACAAAGCTCATTTTTTCTAGGCACAAAGAAAATATGAAATTCTTTCTTAGGACCTCTCATGCTTTCAACTCTATATTTTAAGAAAAAAATAATTCATCACAAAAAAATTAAAAAAATAACAGAACATTTTTTAATTAAAAAAAGTATATGAAAGAATGATTTACTTTAAAATATAATCAGCTATTATATCCATAAGGGCTAACTTTGGACGAACAATAAATATAATATTTTGAGCATCAACAGCAGGAAATCTGTTGGGTTGTAACTGGAACATTTTAGTAACTTCATGTTCCTAAAAGAAAAATAAAAGTGAATAACACACTTCATAAAAAGAATGTTTTTTAAAAAATAAATGCATATATATATATTGGTACAAATTAATAGTAGCGTTTCATGCTAAATCATTTTGCAGCAGTTGTAAATTACTATGCTATATTGCATAATTATGATTTCTGCTTAACTTATAAGCCATTATTAACTAACATTCATTCACTTTTGCTTATTAAGATTTAAACAATTACAACTAAAATTTTTATTTTAAATTCATTAAAAGCTGTTAATTGGAATAAATATGTATGTAAGTATGAAGTTATTATTTATCAATATGATTTTTTTAAAAAAATACCCTAAGTTAAAGCTAATTCTGTCTAATAAATTTTCTACTTCAATTGCTTATAATAAGGCCAATAGCTTTTTCTTAAGCATCCATATGAAATCCATTTGAAGATTTGATACAAATTTATTTAATTGGAATTAAAAAATTGTATTTTCATTTAACTATTTTGGTTTTTGTATTATTGCACACAGACAATCAAGCATAAGATTTTTTTAGGGGGGAAGAGGAAGGTATAGTTAGCTTTGTTTTCAGGGGCTCTTCAATGTCAAAGTTCCCCAAAAGCACTAGGTAAAACACTAACAATTAGATTTTCTCATTCTATACAATGAATTTCCAAAAATAAATAAGATACTAAATATGCAATAGCACTTCCCAATAAGAATATACTTATTGTTTCTCTTTACAAATTTGCATTTTTTCAAATTTCCTATATCTTAATCTAAGTGAATATTAAAAACAATTGTCATAAATATTTAATTATATTATCAATTATATTTTATTTTCCTTTATTATTTATCAAATATTGTCATGCAATATGCTTTTTACTGTCAAAAAGTATTTAAAACTGAATCTCCTTATGATGTATCCTTTCTGATTACATAAATTATAGAGAAAAACAGAAGCACAGGAATTAGATTCTTAAAATGTGTATGTTTAAATTGATATATCTGAAACTAAGGGAAGTCTCAGAAATAAGAGTTGGATAAAGTTTCTCTGAAATAGAAGACAGGGAAAATTCTCTCAAGTAATGTTGTTTTTTCCCTTACTTTTCAGCTGAAAATAGGTAAATACAAAGATCAGATTTCTAATGAATTTAAATATTACATTCAACTATGAAATAAATTAATTGAACTTAGGCCTTGAAAAAAGTCAAAAGAACTGTAGTTCCAATATACATGTGCATGAGCTGTGCCTCCAAATTAATTAAATGAAATAAATCACAATGGTTACACAGAGTCATTTAAAATGCTTATAGTAAAGATTTGATTTTTTTTTTTTTTTTTTTTTTTTTTTTGCTAATGTTTATAATATCTACTCACATTTCAAAAACTGATTTTGCAAATTTTAATAATGTTCACTAATTTCAATGTAAATATATCTATTCCTTATATGTATAAATTAGGGAGTGATTTCAGTGTTATAGTTATAAAAGAATTAGATGTTTTGTGTATGTGTGTAACTGAATATCTGTTTGTTTCTGCCTTGTACAATTTTACATTCCTCAATTGATTTTAACTAAATTTGACATGTCTATTCCTTAGAACTTAGAAAGATTAACTAAGCAGTTAAAAGATGTCTATGTTGCCCTGATGTGGAAAGACTTAAAATTTTTCCGGTTTGATTTTTTAAAATGTATTATTTTTAAATTGTCTTGAATTTTTTTAAAAAAATGCTCTTTGATAAGATAAATAATATTTTTATGCATTTATTTTCAATTAATTTTCCAAAGATATTTAGAAACTAATATGTATAAATCTGAAGGGGGGGGGATCTTCTCCAACAAATTTAAATTTATTCACCATTTTTTAATATCTAACATTTGTATACATTTGTCAATATTAAATTTAAATTCCTATCATTGGATATTTTTATTTTGCTATATAGAATAAACAACTGCCAATGAATTTTCATAGTTATTTATTTTTAAATGCTCTTTTTAACACTTGACCTACCAGAAATGATGAAATGACTTTCTTTCAATGGCAGTTACAATGAATCAGTGAAATGCCGGTACATTTAGAATTAAAAATCTTAATAATTTCTTTTACTGTTTTATCCAACACGTTTTAATATTATGAAATATATAACATGCGTTCAGCATATTATGTCTTAGCCTTTTTTTCATTTCTGCTTTCTAGCATGAGCTCACAATAGTATGCATAACACTTTGTTTAATATAAATACTATTTTAGATTTTACTAAATTCCCCTATCCATTTGTTTAGCTTCATTAGCAAAAAAATTTAAGGAATTTTATTTTACTATTTAAGAGATAGCAATCTTTGGTTAGAGGTTGGAAATTGAATAGGAATTTATTTCTCTTTACTCAATTTCTCAATTTTTATTCCACTTTTATATATTTAATAGTATTAAGCTCAAGGTTTTTAAAATGTTCAGATACATATCTGTTTTTAACTTTGCCTCTTCCAACAATTTTTACCAGCTCTCATTAAATTAATTTTTTTGTGTGATTTTTGCCAAATAAATGCCCAAATTAAAAGAATTAATGTGAAATGTCTTTCCAGACGTAATAATAATTTTAAAAAATCATTGATTTTAAAAAGTCTTGTTCCACGTAAGTAATATAACTTCCTTTATTAGAAATAAGAGTTCTCTTTAATTACTCCTAACAAGGGAAATTATAATTGAGAAAAGAGTTTAAAAATAATATGCTATTCAACTTTTATTGTCTTCAACATCAATTTCATTTTGTGTTTATAATGATACACTTACGAAAACTGAAGGAAAAAAAACTTTAAAAATTGTTAATAACTACTTAGAAACTATTATTTTATTTTATTTTTCACTGTCAATTTTGTATTGCATGTTCTAGAGTGGAAACTTCAAGCAATAGTAATTTAAATGTATTAAATAAACAGAATAAAAGTATATTATATAAATAATGATAGATTCCCTACTGGAATATAACCAAAGGCAAACATGGGAGGGAACAATAAGCAGGTTGCTAAAGAAAATGATACTAAACAATAAGCAAATAAATAATTTTAAAGGTTATAAATTTTATTAACTATAAAATAAGATACCGAAAATACCACAATACCGAAAATAATCAATCAAGTTCCTATCTGTTTCATAAAGTTCACTTAATTATTCTAATAATTACAAGCTACAAACAATTGTTTAAATATAATAGTATTATATACCATCATAATAAATAAGTAAAAACATACAATTTTTTGAAATTGCTAAAATAACAAATTACTCTAAAGTAAATAATTTATAGGTATGTTAATGTGTTGATATGTGAAATTAAATTAGCATACTGAATAAGAGATGCCTCATTACATGCATTGCCTTGGGCAGATACAAAAACATTAAAATAATAATTAATCAGGGGTAGGAACCCTGAAACTTTCTAACAGGTTGATATCAGGTGGGGGGAGGAGAATTGAAAATTTAAAACTATAAATGTTTTGATTTTTTTTTCTTTCTTGAAAAGTTAACTAATTAATTCAGTAGACAGCATAAAGCATAGCATCAGAAAACTAGCAACATAAAAGAATATATCAATGTAAAACAGATTACTTAAATATAAATTGTAGATATTTTAAAATTTCTACATAATGCTTTCATTACGTGATAGCACATAATTTTTGTCTAACCTTCAAAACAAATATATTCTAATAAAATATCATAAAACCATTATTCAAAATTTCTCATGAAGTCATAATTGTAAAATTTCTTTATCTATTTTCCTGGCAGAATTTTATATATTATAGGGGGAAAGGTAAAAACTGGAAACAAAATCCTTAATTACTGGTTAGTACCTGCATCAATGAATTAAATTGCATTAGGAATATACTAGAGTTAAAACAACATTGAAATAAGGGAAAGATAAAAATTAATAATGAAAATCAATTATATATTCAATGTTTTATAAAGAAGAAGAAATATATAATCATCTTAAAGTATATATGTACATATGCATATCTTCTCCTAAGCAAATGAGTTGAATTTAATCAAATTTTACACTTTCGTAAGAGATGAGAAAGAATATAAACTTTTCAAAGTACAAAAATTAACTAAATATTCAATTAATTAGGAATGTATACATATATGTGTGTTTGTTTGTTTGTTGTTGTTGTTTTAAATTTAACAATGCTATTTCTTTTATTTTTTAAAAAATATAAATCTTTTGAAAATGCTTTTATTGAATTTAAAAATAGTGATTCAACCATGCTTAAGTCATATGTTCAGATAAAGGGAATCCTTCTTATATCTCAGCATTTTAAAATAAAATTTGCTGTATTAAAACAATAAATATCAATAATCTATGGAGAATATGAAATGTTGGTGATTTTAAAAGAATTGCCTGGCTCAAATGATATATTAACTTTCATTAAAAGTCGATAATAAAGGATCTTAGATAATAATAAGATTGTTTATATTATAATACTAGCCGCACTTGGCGACCAGTCGGTTCGCCGGTATTAATGCTCGCAAAAACTTTCATATAATATTTTATATAGCTGTTTCTCATAACAGGTTTTTCACCAAAATATTTTTAAACCAAACAAATTTTGATTATCATATAATTCATTTATAGTATTATTTTCTTCAGATATTCTGTTCATTGTACTACTCATCTTTCTCTTTCTATCCGAGCAATGATTGTCCCGGAATTGATATTTTACTTAAATGGTGGAGGGAAAGATCTAAAATTCTATGTTTTTATAGAATAAAGAGATTCAAATTTTCATAAATGTAAACACACTAAACAATAAAGACACAATTGGTTTTCAAGAAATGCGAAAATTTAAAATTAGCTAGGAAAATGCCGCGCACAGAGGAAATAATATTGAAACACACACATCCTTCTTTTCTTTTTTTTCTATCCTTTTTTTCTTCACTAATTTTGTTTCTACAAACCCTATTTTCACTTTGTTATTCTTTTTTTTCTTCCCTGCCCAAATTTTATTTTGAGCAGGCATAGATTAAATATTCATACAGACTAATAATAAAAGCAGCTATTTTCTTTCTTTTTTAAACCTCCCGTTATGTATGAATGAAAACCAACTGACTTCGAGTATTTCTTTCTAAACAAATCATAATTTATTACTTCCTGCTATCTCACTCAGTTGGTGTGGGGGAAGGAAATGAAGATTTTTGGCGGGAAAGTAAGAAAAGTGTCGTTTTAACTATTTTCCTAACAGTTTTTTCATTTTTTCTCTCCATAAGAACCATCCTCATGTCTTAACGAAAATATTAAAAAAAGAATCAGCTGAATCGGTCGAGCCGTTCTCCAGTTTTGCGCTTAGCAACGCATTTCGAGAACCATTTTTATTAATATAGATTTCACACAAAAGTTGTTTCTGTTAAAATTATTGCAAGTGAAAGGAATTGATTTTGAATACAACAAACTATATCAATAAATTTATAAATACAAAAAAAAAGGATATTTAATTTTATCTATTAAAACTATAAACAAAAATTTAGTTAATCTGATTCACATGACTAATGATTTTTCACCAATGAATCCTTTTTTTAACAAATTATTTGATAAATAATTTTTTTTAATTCTGTAATTAGAATATTTTTGTATAAACACTGTTATAAGAGTTTTATATCAATCCAACTCATAATATGCAGCATTAGGTAGGATAGATTTATTTAAATCCTATTACAGATTTTTTGATGAAAAAATTACTTTTAAAAACCTTTTATATAAACATTTTAAACTTAAATTTAATGTTAGCACTTTTCACTTGTTCAACCACAGATGAAAACTATAAAAACTGGATCAAAGAATGAAGTGAAACAAATATAGAAACCTTTGCAAGTAGGATCGCAATAAGAACAGTGTTTCTGGAGCATACGCCAGAGAACACACATTCATTTTTTTGCAAGATTGCATTATTTGGTATGCTTGTAACAATTTCACCTCTACTATTAAACTAACTAAAATGCTTCAAAATAATAATCATTTAAGATCAATATAATAAGAAAATATATTAAAATTTAACAAACTAAAAATTAAATGGTTTTCTGTAAAGTTTCATGGTATAACCAACATTTATAGTAATATTTAAGAAACAAGATTTTAATTTAAATAAAAAAGAACTTAATAATTACCTGTAGTAAAACATATTCAGCTATCAAACCAAATGGACCACTCAATTTTTCATCCCAAAATAAGGCCTAAGAAGTAAAAACACATTAGTTTGAATAAAATGTTTGGTATTTTTACACTAGCTAGGTGCAAACAAAAAATCAGCAAATAATGTGGAATTCCTCCAAATTTCTTTGGCGATTTTTCGCTTGCTTCGAAATAATTTAACATATAGAAGACGTATACACAAAATAGATTTTTCAAAAAATTGTCTGTAACAGGCGATTTTAATGCCTAAACAAAAAATCACCAAATAATGTAGAATTTCTCCAAATTTCTTTGGTTATTTTTCGCTTGCTCCGAAATAATTTAACATATAGAAGACATATACACAAAATAGATTTTTCATGAAATTGTCTGAAACAGGTGATCTTAATGCCTAACCATCTAAAAACCAAAAATCAAAGAGAAAATATGACAAATGGAAAAATTGTAATATATTCACATTAATCAATTTAATCTACCAAATCTAATTACATAAGTATATAGATATCCTAGTATATTTATAAACAAATATCCAAGCCTAATTTTCCTTCCTTTCAAACATGAAAGAAAATTGTGCATTCGTGTAATCTTCGGAGTAATTAGATATATTAATCACAAAAAAATATGGTAAAAAATTAAATTTCTATTCACTTATTTTAAAACCATTTAAAATGTCCAAAGAAATAATTCAAGAATGATAGTGAATTACATACTATGTGTTTTTAGTACAAATTAGATTTTTTTAAAAACAAGAATTCGGTTTACCTTAGTTCCAGGACATTTGTCAAGAGAATCTAACAACAATCGACGAGCATCATCACGTAATAATGAAATATTTACACGACCACTGGACAGATGAGCTTGAGATGTCATGTTTGTTTACTTTCGCTCTTGTTCAATCACTAAAATCGCAGTCACAGTGAAACTGTAAACTCCCTCCTACTTTTAAAAGATAATTTTATTGTATTCATATAGTCGCACCAGAGGTGTATTTTAAATTTATTTGATATATTTTGGTTTCAAACAGAATATTTTTTAAGACAGCCAGAAAAAACATCTGACTAAATATTTTTACTTTAAAAAATCTTTCTATTCTGGAGGTCAGCTTAAAAATCATTAAATTTCAAAGTCAAGTTTCAGTCGTTTAAATACTTATCTTTAACCACTTTGCTTTTATAGCTACCAAGTTAAAAGCATATTAATAATCCCTACAAATTTTTTTAAATATTGTGATTGGCTGGTTTTAAAGTAACTACTGTCTATACGTGTCTTTTTTCCCTTTTTCTGTCCGATGTTGCATCACGTTTTCCAGACGTTTCTCTGTCTTTCAAATACATTGTCTGCAACGTGAGTGGTGTTTTTGTTTCTTTTCGAGCATACGATCTGAACTCGTATTTCTAGAAGTATTCACGTGAAATACCGTTAAAATATTGAGTAAGTGGTAAATCTGAAGTTTAGATGAAGCATTTATTATTTCAAATATGACATCTTTAGTTAAAACAGTTTTAGATTATTTCCCCCTGCTTATATAACCCTTAGATTATTTATTGAATTTGAATGACGAAATTTTATTTTGTAGTTTGTATACATTAGCCATGGCGCATTTTTATTGCATCATTAAAAATAGAAGAACGTCAGTGGAAAGTTTAAAATTTAATGAAAGTTTTATAAACAACTGATGCTCTGTAATATAAATGTAGCGTTTTCCTGCATGTATATCAGACCCATTTGTAACTTATTTATAATAGATTGCATGACACCATATTAAAAGATGTTTCCCATTTTTTTCAGTTTAGCTGTGGAACTTTAATATTTTAACCATGGCCGCTGCTTTATTTGTTGTTAGGCCATCTTTGCATTGTTTTTCAAAAAATGCGTCTTTGAAATCTGCTGTACTGTCTGTGAGATCATCAATGGCTAATCAATCTAAAGGTATGGCCAATGATGCCCGATCTGCAGCTCGCAGAGCACGGATCTCTGCAAGGAGTCCGACCTTAAAAGAAAGATTGATGGCTCCAGAACAAGGCACAGGTATATTATTATTTGATTTCCATTCTTTCTGTATTCATTTTAAAATGAGCAATGCTTTACAAACTTTTTTTATATTCTCATACCAGTGTTCTATTAGAAAGTTAAATTACATCTAATGGCCCAAACATCTTTTACGAATATAAGGGCAAATGACACTTAAATTTCCTCTCAAAACAATAATTACTCTGATTTTGAAGTTACATTTAAAACATCTTTTCATATTAAATCATTTTCGTGTTACAAAAATATAACTTTTGATACTGATTCAAAGAACCAAATCAAATTTAAAAAAATATTCTAATGCTGCTTTTTATAATTTTAGATGCTTTAAAAATTATTTTATTATGAAGAAATTACTCATTTAAGAATCTAATGAAGTATTACATTACATTGTAAAATGTAATTTTCTTAACAAAGAAATGTGCTTTTTCTGATTTGTTGATTATTAAATATTTTGTTATGATTTGTGTTTTTGTTTTTAGCTTTTAATCTAGGAAAAGGTCTGTTAGTTGGTGCATCTGCTTTCGGCATAGGTTCTCTTTGCTATTATGGATTAGGATTATCTTCTCAACCAGGAGCTTATGAAAAATCTATGTAGGTACATTTTTCAGTTAAATTAATGAAATCTTATTAATTTATAACTATTTATAATTATAATTATTAATATACATGATTGAAATGCATATTTCAGGGTTTGGCCACAATATGTGAAAGATCGTATTAGATCCACTTATGCATATTTTGGTGGAAGTATTGCTATTACAGCTGCATCTGCATATGCTGTTAGTCAATCTCCAAAACTGCTTAATCTTATGATGCGAAATTCATGGCTTGTAAGCTATTAAATTTCTTTGTAACTGTATATAATTTAAAATTAAGTTACTTAGAAAAGTTTAAAGGGAATTTTTTTTTTTTTTTTTTTTTTTTTTTTTTTTTTTGTACATATGATGCCGATGTATACAACACTTTCAAATCTTTGTTTTTTTTAATTATTTAGAGCATGAAATATTTATTAGCTATTTAATCTTATACATTATTTCAAAAATATAGATAAATTTTAATTCTATATTCTTTATTAAAAAAGTGCTAATATCATTTTACTATGCCAGATTAGTATTATACTTATTTAAATAAAATTAGTATTTATACTTATTTTAATATTTACTTTTTTATTATTAAAACTCTAGATAGACTGTATGTGGAGGATTATTTGTATATTAATTATATATGGAAAGTTAAAAGCTATAGCATTGCTGTTGTATGATCCAATTTAAGTTTTTCCATGTTTTAGCTGCAGAAGCAGCTTTATAAAATTAAATAACAGTAAATTTAAATGCTAAATTTTATTAACTTGAGTAATTATAATTTTTGTTGAAATTGAATTTCTATACAGATATATTAATTACTTTAAAAAAAGATTAAGAACATAGTCAAGACAAAATTAGATGTCAGAGTTTGCTTTTCTATCAATTGAAATTATTGTAGTTTGTGAATTTTAGCTACAGAATCTTGCCTATAGTGCTATTAAAAAGTATAATAGAAGCCTATTTATGATTACAAACATCTTATTATATTTTAATATGACTTATTTGATATTGACATTTAATTCTACCATTGTTTAGAATTATAACAAATAACTGCTACTACATCTATCCCACTAAATTTAATTTTAATGTATTTATAAATATTCCCAAAAGTCATTAGTTAATTATTTCCACTTGGAGCCAAAATAATAATAATAATCTATTTTTAAAATTTATTTTTTCATTAATTTGGTAAATAACAGGATTTGCTTGAATACTTGTGAATGAAGAAAAAGTAATAGATGTAGAAAGTTTCTTTTTTTTTTTTTTTCAGTCGATATTTTCTGGCACTGATAAACATACATATTTTTATTTTAAAATATTTTCTGTTGCTTAGTCATTGACTGATTAGCAACCGAGGTTCATATTACTATGAAAGAGTTATTTCTGTTTTTTATTAAATGTTTTGGCTTATAAAGCTATTAAATTAGCATGTGAAGATTATGATTTTTTTTTCTTCTTAACTATAACTGAAAAATGAGCTGGAAGATATTTATGTATTTTAATGCATCTTATTTTTTGATATTGCATCAAAACTTCAAAATTTGCTGAATATTTTAGCTGTGGTAATTTCAGAAACTATATAAATAAGTAATTTCCTTTTAAGTTGAACTTGAAAAATAGAATAAGTTGACTTATCTTATTTTGTTAAAGTGTAATGAATAGAAATGAAAATTTTCTATTGTGAAATGTAATAAAAATTAATGCTTGAAAGGACTATGTATTAGGAAACATTTTTCACATTAGTTGCCAACAAGAAAGTTGTTGAAAAGATTACAGTTGGTATTTAAAAAGTGTCTAAATTGGTTGTTGTAAAGCTTTAATAAATTGGCTTCAAGAAAACCCTATATGTCTTAAATGCTGAAAATTTTCAATGCAAAATTTAATATTTCAATTGCATATAATGAAATATTTTATAATTTATCAGGCAATTGGAGCTACGTTTGCAGCTATGATTGGAAGTGGAATGGTAGTACGATCTATGCCATATTCAGAAGGCTTTAGTGGAAAGCATGTAGCTTGGATGGTGCATAGTGGAATTATGGGGGCAGTTGTTGCTCCTTTATGCCTTTTGGGTGGTCCACTACTAATGCGAGCTGCTTGGTACACTGCTGGTGTTGTTGGAGGTACATTCATTTGTTTCTACTAGTTCTTAAAACATGGTCAATGGTTTTGATTAAATTTTAAAACTAAAAAATTAACTAAATTTTATATACTTTTTTGGAAATGATTTTCAGTAAAGATTTTAAAGTAAGTTATTACAAAGAATATAACACAGTGTAAATTAATTTTATACTGTACATTAGTCTATTTACACAATAAATATATTAATTACCTTTAAATTTAAAGTAGTTAACTTGCTCTGAATTGATAAAAGGGCTTCTGTTAATGAAAATTATCAATTCTTCACTCAGATTTCTATGATGAAACCGTTTAAAGCATTATTTTATAATTGGAGAGCAACTACTATTTGTTATCTGATGACTGCCATAATTAGATTATCTGCTTGCCCTTCCATTTATTAAATTGTCTGCATGATTAGAACCAACATTTAAACAATTTCTGATATACATTATTCTTCATTAAAGTGAGACTGATTTACTGTAGTAGTAATTCGACATACATATAAATTTGAGGCAGGGGGGTGGGCATCTACTTTGCATGTAATTGCAATTTTTCAGATGAAGTTTTTGATAAAACTTTCATGAGTAACTGCTTCACAGAATTTAAATTAAAACAATAACTGTATTTTGATGTTTTTGGTAAATATGTGGAGTATGCCATTTTTATTATTATTAAATCTTCTTTTAGGTATTTTGTTGAAATAAGATGTTTTGGAATTTAAAGTTCAGCATAATTTTTTAGTAATATTATTTTATACATGTATGTGTGGGGAAAACCTAAAATATCAATTATTTCTATAATACAAAAATACATTTCTTTATTTTATTAGGATTGTCTACTGTTGCTGCTTGTGCACCTAGTGATAAATTCTTATATATGGGTGGTCCATTGGCTTGTGGTTTAGGAGTAGTTTTTGCTGCTTCGTTAGGTAAGAATATTGTGATGTCCTCATTTTATATTGTATTAAAATTTTAATAACAGAGGGGATGATACCTTGACAAAAATGGCATTTTTAATTAGCTTGTCAAGTTGATGTACAAATTCTCCAAAAAATGAGTACATATTTAATAGAATATTGTTAGTAAATTTGTGGGAATATATATTTTTTAAGATCTCATATTATTCATATTTTGAGTAATATACATTGTGCGGCAAATTAATTTTGCACAATATTTCTTATGCACATAAGAATGTATACTAAATGAGAAGAATAAGTAATTTATTTTTTAAAAGATCATTGTTCAATATTCTCAGCAAAAAAGGTAAATAATTTTATATGTGAGGAATTAGAAATTTAAACTATGCTTTCTATCCTAACTAAGTATTTAAAACTTATTTTTAAAAAAAATCACAAAATTGAGTTCAAAAATGTGTTTACGGAAGTCAGTTTGTGTAAAAGGGAATAAATATGTTTTGTTTTGTTTGATGGAGTTTAATAGTGCAAGCAGAGATGGCTTTCACTACAAAGGGGCCCAGGTGTAAGCCATAGGTATCCCTAATTTTCTGAGAAGAAAAAAAAATACTAACACTTATTATTAATGCATTTTCATTAAATGCTTGGATTTTGTTTCTGCTAATACACGAGTTACTTTATAAAAATTACAATTTAGAAGCAGTAATGAAATGTGCATTTCTAAGAATTTATCTTTGTTTTTGCAACCTAATATGAACAAACATACATAGAGGAATGCATAAAAAATAGTACATTAGATGTAAAAAAAGTAAATAACTGATGGTTTATAGTGCATTTGAACCCAGGCTCAACTTCTGGCCAGAAATTGTGCCACTCTGTCTTAACATGTCTGAAGGGAATTTCTTTATATGTAAATTAATATCTTCCCCTAAAGGGATTAATGCAACAATTGTCTAAAACGGCATCAGCTGACACTCAATCACGTGGAAACAAACTTGTATACTTTTAACACTGTAAACGCTATTGTTGTTCAGATCACTACTTTCCTAAACACAGTGGGACTCCGTTGCATAGCACTCACCACCCCAGATGGCCGGAAGTATATTTGTCTCTAAGTATCTTACTATTTTTTCATTAGGTTCAATGTTCTTGCCACCTACCACGGCTTTAGGAGCTGGTTTGTACAGTATTAGCATGTATGGAGGACTTGTTCTGTTTGGTGGATTTTTATTATACGATACTCAGCGAATTGTTAACATGGCAGAGAATTATCCAGTGTATGCTCACAGACCATATGATCCTATCAATGCGTAAGTTCATTATTACTAATTTTGAATGTTTAAAACTCTTAGGATAAGTCAGGACTTTTTTCAAATGTATTTTAAAACCCTACAAGATTCGGGGGGATAGCAGAAAGATAATCCCGCTACTTAAAATTGAAAAAATAATGATTTTTAGTTGAAAGATTCTTTTCTCATCCATAAATCCCATGTTTCCTTACTTGCTTTAAGGCCTGAATTAAAAAGTACTGGTGAAAATAATGTAATATAAAAAAATCAATCATTGATTAGTTGATTTTTAAAGTCTAGACATGAACTAATAATGATTCTTTTTAAAACATTAATCTATCCAAATGTTAACTTTAGATCACCTGTAGCAATTTCATTATATGCTTTTACATAAGATTTAATGTACAAGTAATAAATTATGTTAAATGTATGCAATATTGTTAATTCAAGATGATACTTGGGATAAATCATGACCTTCAATCTGAATTTAATATATGTATAATTATTTTTATAGTATAAAGTAAAAATCAGAATGAGATGTAAACTTCAGTGATTTTTAAGGCAGTATTTGAAGACACTCTAATTGTCGATTTAATTTTTAGTAAATGTCAAGACTGTGTATATTTTATTCTTAAATAGAAAATAAGAAAAATAAAATTATTCATGCTGATTCCCATTTAAATGAATGAACATTAGGGAGCAGTAAATGTTATTATTCTTACTATCAGATAACTAAAATGGACAATACCCAATTTTACTTGGTTCAGCATAAGTAATTTTTATGAGTACTAAACTTTTACCATCATTTAAGATGGAAAAGCAATAATTTTCCAATCTGATGAATATATTCTTATATCTATAATAAATGCATATGTAGCTCTGTTTTGAAATTAAAAGGCATAAAAACATAACCCAAGTGTTATTGGATATTAAGTATCAAAAATGGCAATATATATAGTTCTTGCATGAGAATAAATGGAAAATGAAATATTTTAAATATATGTTTAAAATTCAAATTCTGTAAGATGTATTCACTTACTGTCTTTGATGGGGGGCTAGTATCTTTAAATTTTCTTCCTTAATCCTCAAAGTAAATAAGTTACGAGTTAAAAAATTTCAACAGAAATTGTAACATTCACTTTTTATAAACTCTGCATCATTCATGACTACTGATTATTCTGTAAGAGCAAGGATAGTTTTATTCAGTGGAATATCAATTATTGACATGTTTCCTGGTAAGTCACACTTTTGAAATTCTGTAAAATATGTTTTTATACATTCAGACATGTAATGTTTTTTCATTAATTATTGTATGCTAGTTATAAATAAAAGCTTTATTTTTAGGTCTATCTCCATATACCTGGATACATTGAATATCTTCATCCGTATTGCAATGTTATTAGCTGGTGGCGGAGGCCGAAGAAAATAATGTTATCAGCCTATCCCTGTAAATAGCATCCTTAAATTGCAAAAGGAACATATATTTATTAGTGTATAAATTTCAATATTTGTAAATTTTCCCTATTTTTAGACATCTTTAGTTTCATTAATAAATTTGTCTTTTGTCATGAGTAATTCTATTCATGAGTGCTGTTCTATTTTAGTTACAAAGGACTAGAAAAACTTTAGATCAGTTGATTCCAAACTAATTTTTATATATAGGCATGAGATATCAAATTTCTATCACCTTAATCAATAATACAAGTATCCATTCTTTTCGTTTTATTTCAAAGTTTGCTTTTTTGAAAAACGGTAGTTAAAACATCTTAAATAATGTTATGAATTTAAAAAAAAAACACATTTTAGAAATTCTGCTGATAAAACAAAGCTTTGATAGCACCTTTAATTTTTATGAAACTGTATTTTAAAATTAAGGTCATGATTCATTTTTAAAGATGACATAATTACTTGAAATGGACTGAATTCGAAATCCACTTTTCAGCAGAAATATTTAGAATGAGATTTGAAATACTATGATTGTAAAATTCAATTATCAACCTGAACACTAGAACTGAAAATAAGGCCATGTCATCCTTCTTTCCAATATTTAAAAATATATATATTGAGTAGTAACAATAAAATCACTCAGTTTCATTATATACTTCAGTATAAAATTCCAGATTTGATTGAATATGAAGATAGAAATACTTTTGATAAAATCAGTGATAAAAATCATAGATGCATAAAACAGTTTATCTTTAATGATAGATACTTTTATAGATGGTAAATTGAATGCATTTTGAAGCTGTATATTATTAGCCTCCCAGATTTTACATTTCAATATATTCATATAATTGGTTATTTATACATTTATATTATCAACTTACAAAATGTTCAAATATATTTAAAATAGATTATGATAGGTATTAATAATTATCTAATATATGAAACAGGAACCAGGTCAATTATTCAAAAAATATTCTATTTATCCTGATATTTCTCATACATATTAAAACAAAATCTGAATGTTTTAATTTGGCTGAATCTCCTCGGTGCAGAAATTCTTAACAATTACATATTTGGAAATCCAAAATAAATTCTCAAACTCATCAAGAAATATTTTTAAGAAATGTTACAATTATTTTTATACATTATAGAAAATTTAAAATTTGTGAACTAATCGAAAGATATTGAAATAAGTTTTTAAAATAAGATGCAGATTCAAGTTCCTATCGTTTGATTTTAAAAATTTTATTTACCAATTTTTTATTACATTCCAGATTTGTCAGTTTTAACTCTAACTCCTTTGTTAATTTTTTTTAAAGAAAACATTAATAGAAAAAAATTAAATTGGCTTCGAATGAGGGAAAACACAAAATGTTCAATTTAAAAAAATATAAATAGAAGATGCACTTCCATTTATACAAAGATTCAATTTTATTCTTTTTACCTACAATGCAATAACATACTAAACATCATAAATTGCAAGTATACATTGTATATTTTATTTAAACAATGCATTTAACTTTGCAATATGCATGCAACACTCATTTATGCAATAGGCCTTTTAAAATGTACACAATGACAAAAATTAGAAGAAAAATGAACAGTTTGTGGAAAGAAAATGTAAAGCTTACAGTTATCAAATAAAATAAACCTCTTTTTATTCAGACCTAATAACAAGCAATACATAGATGCCAGCCTGAAAGATATCAACAGCAGTTTGATTAAATGCAATTAGCCATAAAATAGCTCAAATCAATCAAAATTATTTTAAAAAATTCAATGAATGACAACTTATTTTCTTGTAGCAGACTACATGAACATGCAAGTGATAATTTACAACTTTATGTCTCAAATGGTTCCACATTCATATGCTATGCTTCCTGGGGAAGAATAAATGTTCTGAATTTCCCTGATATATTTCGCTTTCTGTACAAGAAGCCTTATCGACAGAACGAGTCAATAAGTGATGGACAAGTAATTTAAGCTAGAAAAACAGGAATCTCAAATATGAAAGTACAGAAACAAAGTGTCACTGTACCATACAAGTTCTTAAAGTGAGATGAAACAGTCGACATTAAAAAGAAAAAAAAATCTTTCAGGGATACGATGAATGTTGTAATCTGTTTCCAATTATTAAAGAACCTTTCATGTTTCCCAAAATGCATGCTACCTATGGCGAATGATAAAACGACATGTAGTTGTCAGGTACGAAACACCTGATGATTCCTTTACAGCTGTTATCAAAGCTAGACTGTAGAACACATTATCCAGTCTTCTGTGTTTAATATTTTCAAATAATCAACACCACTGTCATTATTTTGATTTATTTTTTATTACAAATATATAATAAAAACGTTTAACATTGAGAGTGAAGACATTCATCCCCCAAGGGCCAAAAGTTCTTAAAATTGCATTCTGGATGGCTAATTCTTTCTTTGAAAAGACTAAGTATGGAGCTGTTGTAACAATCTGTGAGGGACTGTTAAAGCTGCCACGGCAAACAGCCCAGATTTTTCTGCACAGATAGGTGGGATACAACTTCATGGCACAGAGGAATTTTAATGGACTTCAGAGCTCTCGGGTTTCGGAACCAAATGATTAGGTGTATCTTGAAGAGTTGAATGAGGCTGTGAATGAGGTACAGGAATAGCTGGTGATGTAGACAAGGGTTCTAGAGTGGTGGAATGAGGAACCCCCTTTGGATTGTAGTTATACCTGCCAGCTCCATTCATGCCATCCCCATACTGACTGCTCACAAAGTAATCTTTGTTCACACAATTTCGGAGTGAGTCTGGGATTCGACCAACGATAGCTCTGCGAATTTCACTTGCAGCCATTTCGCGCAATTCTGTTGCACTGGCATCACTGTACCAAGCAGCATGAGGAGTGCAAATGAGATTTGGTGCATCTTTTAGAGGACCAGCTAAGGCATTATATGGCTCATTTTCATGGACATCCAATGCAGCCGCTCGAATTCGGCCTTCTTTCAAAGCAGCAGCCAAGGCATTTTCATCAACAAGACCCCCTCTAGCTGTATTGACCAAAAATGCTCCTGGACGCATTTGTTTGATGGTAAATTCATTAAACACATGATGATTATGCTCGTTTAAAGTACAGTGAAGAGATACACAATCGCTTTGGAAAAGCAAATCTTGCAATGTATATACTCTAGTCAAACCCAAAGATTTTTCAATGCCATCCGGGAGATACGGATCATAAAATATTACATTGAAACCAAATGCTTTGGCACGAAGGGCTACGGCGGTTCCAACACGACCAAGTCCAATGATGCCAAGAGTGTCACCACGAATTCTTGCACATCCTTGAGCAGCTTCTCGAACTTGTTCTGGACCCTGAAACTTTTTGCCTTCTCTAACCATGTTTGCCAACCAGTAAGTACGACGATACAAATTAAGAATGTGACACATGGTAGTATCAGCAACTTCTTCCACTCCATAGCCTGGAACGTTACAAACAGCAATACCCAATTCACCAGCAGCTTTGATGTCAATGTTGTCAACACCCGAACCTATCCGAACAATAATCCTCAATGCCTTGAATTTATCTAAATCTTCTTTTGTTAAAGTGATGGTATGCCACATTAGTGCTCCTACTGCTTCATTTAGAACTTTTTCATGAATTTCTTGTGTGGATTGTGCATCACAGAATGCTACTGTAGCCACATCTTTAAGAATGGGCATTTCGACAGAGCAATCTCTGCCATCTAAAAGTGCTACTAATGGCCGAGTGTGCATAGTTCTGTTTGGAATGATGGACGACACTTTAGTTCATAAAAATTACCACCAAAAAAATTTGCAGCAGCTTTTGAAAAAGCAGCAGGTCCTTTTATTCTTGATTTATTAATAGCTGTAAGCAGCAAATCCTTTAGCAGGTCCTGGAAATAAAAATAAAATTAAACTTAAGACTTTTTTTAAAAAAATAAACTGATAATATACTTATTAGGTAATTTAATAAGCTATTATTATGTATATTATATATTTCATTCATAGAATCTTGTAAATTCAGCAAGAGGGAAATTAAACGGTAATAAAAATTGCAAACATTTGAGTAACATATTAATTTTAAATATTATAGAACTTTAAGTTTTAAAAAAATCACTATTAATATAGATCACAACACATCATTATAATTAGGGGGGAAAGAGGATGTACAGAATAGGAAGTCAATCTCTAAAAAGAGAAGGGGAAAACTGGCATAACAATTTTTTACTCCTAAAAGAATTCAAAATTCCAAGATTTATTGTCAAAAGAAATTCATTTCCCCAAAAATGTAAGCATTTCTAAACTATTATATCAATAAATTTTATGAACAAATCCCTAACCATGCTAAAAAACTGACTTTTATTTTGACAAAAATGCTTTTCAAATTGATAGTTCTTAATTTTAAAACTTTTAAAATAAGCAAAAAAAAAAAAAAGTTAACAAATATTAACGGCATAGTTTTACAACTGTGACAGTTCAGGGGTATATTAGAAGAAAAAACAACATAACCCTAATAATAAACTAATGTGTATTTGGCAAAATTACTAATAATGAATATAACAAATTATAAAGATTAGAATGAAGTGACAGCCACTGATCAGTAAATTCATATACTGATATTTATTCCATACAAAATTAAGATATATTTAATATCTGGTATTAAAGGAATATTATTAAATAATAACAGCATACTTTGAAAATTTGAATTCTGAATTTATGACCTCAATAAATTATAACCAATATTTATATTCATTTTAATGAATATTAAAAAATTATTGTTCAACAAGAAGATCAAATAGTTTTGAACAAGCTTAATAACTACTCAAAAACAAACTTAAATTCACAGCATAATTCTGCTTTTTTATATAATACTAGATGTCTTTGGTGATTAAACTGGTTTTGTGAGATTACTAAGTTTTAAATATTCTATGTAACATGGTCCAAATAGCTTTACTAGGAAAATATTCTTAAGCCGCCAATTTTTTTGGATACAAAATTCATACTATATTAAGGGTCCTATGCCATTCTATTTGTTTCCCTAGATATTTCCTTCATTTTCTGTCACTCCCCAAAAGTCTGTTAAACAATAGATATACTTTGTTCTTTTTGGCCTTTTGCAATATAATTTAATTTCTAATCTAAAATTATGTAAAATTTAGCATTCCTCCCTCATTTAACAGTATCTTAAATATAAATTTACACCATTTCCAGATTTTTTTTCTTTCTTTCAAGAATTAGGTAAACAATTATAAGCTTTCCTGAAATATGCTTTGCGAATAATTATGTACATTATAGATAGAATAATAATTTAAAATGCAAAATAAAAGTATCTGCAACCTGCTAATCTGTATACAAAAATTTTTACAGATATGGTTAAAATATTTTTTTAATTACATACAGAATTTTTTTTTAAAAAATTGATGTTACTGAACAATATTTTTTAATTTTAATATAATGTAAAAATAACTTTTGTATAGTAATAATTTATATATATAAGACATTTTTGCCAAATAGCAATAAACCAATATATTATAAAACGTACACCTCAGTTTCAATATATTCATTTATCTCATCATTTTTAAATGGCCTAACTTGAAAAACCAAAACAGAAATAAAA
Source organism: Argiope argentata (assembly GCA_026289955.1). Taxonomy (NCBI): domain Eukaryota; kingdom Metazoa; phylum Arthropoda; class Arachnida; order Araneae; family Araneidae; genus Argiope; species Argiope argentata. The sequence goes on from JAOUZG010030082.1 coordinate 3,209,561, forward strand.
CAAATAAAAGCATTAATTTTACACAAATGGATTAACATAAAACTATTAATTTTTAGTACTTTCAAAATTAAATTTCTAAAAATATGGTACAGGTGATCAAGCAATAATTACATTTCATGCTTTCAATACTTATAATAATCTATGGAAATCCTAAATTATAACCACATATAAATTATAAAATGAATATACATTAGAAACAAAATGGTATAAAGGGAATTAAAAAAAATATTAGCAATATAAAAATGTTTTGTCTTTTTTTCAACTTCTTTTTTTGACCATTTGTAATTCTAAATCTTTATTACGAAATAATCATTTAATCAAATTAATAAAGATGTTCAGAAAATCTTGTATACATATCACATGATTGTTAACATTTCAATAAGAAAAGCCAACTTAAACATAAGGCATAAATACCTTAGATATAGGATTAAATAACATAAAATACCTTAAACATATGATTCAATAAAATAAAAGTTTGAATTAAGAATAGGACAAATTCAGGGAATTAAAGACTTAGATACACAAATTATGTAACTACAACAAACCGGTTTTTTTTTTTTAAATAGAGTATTTAAAAAAACTTATAGAAGACATTTAAAATAGTTCAGATTTATAAAATTACCAGTAGGTATTCTTAAAAATAACCACAGAGTATTTGTGTTGTTAGCAAATTATGATAAATGCAATTAGTTTTTTTAAAAACTTTATCTTATATGTGGAATATTCAATTCAACATCAAAATTTTTTTTAATGAGATGATTAAAAAGTTGTTTCTGATTGCATTTAAATTTATTTAATAAGAAACAAATTTTACTAATGGACATAGCATTTGACAAGTTAATACACATAAAAGGAATGTGTTAATATAATAGGCAATAACTCATTTTGCATGGCAAAAATTATAATGCAATAATTGTACATAATGGAACTATATTTAAAACAATGATATTTCAAGAAAATATTTACATAGCTTTGACACATTAGATACACACTTTAGCAATTTAGATATGTTAGTTTTTGTTTTAATAAAAAAGAAAAAAATATTACTGAAGACAATTTATACTATTGAGATTGATTCTGAAACTAAATTTCTTCTTTAAATCAAATTAAAGGGGGGGGAGATCCCCCCTCTCAAAAAAATTCCATCTTTTTAAAGCAATGCACTTTTAGGACAAAAGAAATCATTTAACTTTTTTTTCCACCACACAAAACAAAAACAAGAAGTTAGGAACTTCAAGTTGCATATCCCTTTTTTATAATCTTGCTACACAGAGTACACAAAACTAATATTATAGAAAATCCCAAATTTCTTGAAAAATGTTCCCATTCAAAGAAACTTTTATTCTTAAAAAAATATTTAGAAGTCCCCCCCCCCAAAAAGGAAATGTAAGGAGAAACATAAAAAAAAATTATAAATAGCAATTGAAACAGTAGCAAGTAAGTGAAAATAAGTGGTAATTAGAAGCAGATAGTAGTAGTGAAATTTTATGTTCCACTCTTACAAAACATAATTTTTAATCGCATTTAAAGAAAAAGTGTCAGCAAGTTAAATAAATTACAAATTAGTTTATATAATTAATTTAACAAGTTTAAATTAATAATATATTAAAACAATTTTGTTTCCTTTTTTGCTGCCAAATCCTTATAACAGTCTTAAGTAAACAATACAGTTGTTTATAACTTAGAATTAAAAGTTACAATCATATATGGAGTAAGTATTAAAACAGAAATGATATATTTTTTAACGAAATATATAGTAAAGATACATTTGTTAACCCTTCATTATTTTCAATTTTTTCTACATTAACACAATAAATTAAGCTGCATTTTTTTTAAAGTCCTAATTATTTATCGTAGACATTTATGTTATTACCTACGATAAAAGCTTGGACACAAAACACTTGGAATACAAAAAGTTATTCCGTCCATTATGTGAACACATTGTAGTACATTTTTTTCTTTCTTTTAAAATAACTGATTTGATATTTTTATCATTTTTAACTTGAAAATTCAGTTAATTAGCCCTACATTTTCAGTTTAAAGGCTCAAATCATTATTATTGCTATGCATACTAAATAAGTTTGCATATCATGTACTTCAGTTAGATTTTGTCATTTACTATATTATAATTGCTTTACTTATGGAAGATTTGCTTTTAATTTCAACAAGTTACATTATTTTGTGATTTCTCATAAAACTTGCTCAACATTTCCCTGGACGGAGCATTTTCTTTTTTCTTTTCATTTCTAATTTACAACTCTGCTTTACTTAATCAAATTAAATGCAAAGATTCCCATGACAGATATGTAGCATTTTACTGTATTTAAATAGAAACACCCAAATACTAGATATTATACCACAAAGGCTAAACTAAAGAATATGGTATAATCACTGAATTAAATTTTTTGGTGTCAAAGTTTAACGAGTTATAATATGTTAAATATGATAACCTAAAGTATCCTTTAGTTAATATTTGTTCATGATCTACCAGATTAGCAACATCTCTGAACTGCATTCTATAGTTTTATTTCATTTATCAGTACTTGTGTTTTAACTGCATATCAGACAGTAACTGACTTTAAGTACATACAACTTCTCTTTCACAATCAATGTTCAAAAATTTCATATTATTAATAATTAAATTAGTAAATGACATGCAGTTAATACACAAACACTCATATCTAGTGCAACTTTTTAAACTTTAAATATTACAATAATCTACAGTTAAAAGATTTACTTGATAGAAGCATTTTTTTCCAATCTAAAAGAAATCGTGAAGTAATCCAAAGATTTTGCTCAATTTTTTTTCCTTTACTACATTTATACTCTATTAAAATCATCTTTTCTCATTTCAAATATTTAAATATAATTAACAATGAAATGCTACTATTACTGTAATTAATCATAATACATATTTTGCTGCTAATTAAAAGTTGACAGTTTTTTAAAAAATATTCATAAAAAATATATAATTTTATGATTCTTAGCTAAAAAAATAATTTTAAGCTCATGCAAAAATCATAAGATTGTTTCATTCTTGGGTAAAAAAGAAAGATTTTTAATAAACCAAAATAAAACCAAAGTAGAATGGAAATTAATCAAACTGCACATTTTAAATAACTGAACACATTCTGTTGCTATTTTTAGGGTCAGTACTTTAAAATGTCTCTAAAACATTGATGCTTTAAATTTCAGAATAGCTGAAATTCAAATAAGATAACTATTCATTAGTACTAAATTTTGAAAATACATATAAATAGTATATATTCTTTTGAGGAAAAAGAACTTGTTTCAATAAATACATAATTTCCAGAGCTATGTGGATTTTATTTTAAGCTTATTAGGAGATGCATGGTAAATTAAACTTGTTTTATAAAAACAAATAACTAACTTCAATGCAATAGTTACATTACAAATGCAAATTATATAAATATATTAATATCTTTCAGACCCACAAATCATTTTTTAAGGCTCACAAACAATTTATGCATGCATTTAAGCGCCTAGAACCATTTCAGTTATTATGCAAATATAGTGAATGTGCCATTTACAACCGAAAAACAAATCCGATCAGAATACAAAATAACAAATTAAATGAAACCGCTTTTCCTTTCATTTGTTTAAAGACACTTTATTCTTTGAAAATGTAACTAAAATTCATTCTTACAAACGATTATTTGGCTAAACGAACTTATTCCGTGTAACATATGAAGTAGGCTTCATGATAAGGAAGTAGCAAGCAAAAAACTAACTGAGAAAAGGAACAAGAACGGTCGTGGTAAAATAGTGTTATAAAGCATAAACGGAATTTCAAATACATTTTAATGCATATATACAAACTTCAGGAACTTATAGGTATAATACATACCATGTATCACGCACATCAAATTTTCTTTATGACCTGATCTTACAATTTCAACACATTCATAAACAATAATATTTACTAGCTTCAAATATTAACAGTTCTGTTTCAGATTTGAAATTTACCTCTAAATCATAAAAATTGATCACATTTCGCGTAACTTGAACCAAAACGGTAATGCGTCATTCCTACCTTAATAAAGTTGATAAAACTCAGTTGTCACAGGGGATACGAATGCACAAATAAAACGCCTCCTGATATTTATATGACAACTTAAAACAATTTAAATGGCTCCTCTGATGTGTTTCTTGAGATTAATTAAACTGTATACATATTTTCTATAAAAACAATACTAAAAATTACAATCCGTTAGGGTCTGCGACGATATCGCCATACTTCATTGATTTGGATCATTGAATGACAGCAAATACTTCATAAATACAACAAGTACATTATTTACAAACATGTATATCATTTTAAGATTCATAATAATAAAATAGAACATAAAATCTTACCAGTAAATTCACTTTTTAAAAAAATGTCACATGGACTTCAAGCGTCACTACACTTTGCCCACGCCATGCACGACGTTAAAGAAAGGAATCTTCTTGCCTCAGGTCACAGAAGAATTTTTCTCATTGGTGGAATTCAATGTCAATCAGTATTTGAAAGGAATCCGGCAACAGTATGTTTTGGACACTCAAGAAAAGAGAAAAAAAAATTATTCGACATATGATTTTAATTTATTAGGCTTGTTTCATAAATTTTTTTTAACTATGAGTTGTTAGGAAGAATCAAAGAAAATTATTTCGCATGTAATCATTTCTGAAAATCGTATAAAATAAGCAACAGTATTTTTCAAATTGAGTTTTCTGAAAAATTTGCGATCTTAGAACAGTTTTATTAAAATTTTACTTCTAATAAAATAACATTTTCTATTTCAATTATGTAGTATAAATTATCTAAATAACATTTTCAATTACACAAATATTCAGATTTCCCAAACTAAATTAAATGGTTCAACTGTTCAGTCCGATCGGGCTGTTTGTTAGAGGAAACCTTTGATAAAAAAAACAATTTCTAAAAATAAATTCCTACTTATGTAATTAAGAAATTTTTTATTTTAGCTACTTTTTATTAAATCATTACAATTTTTGTTACTCACGTGTTCCGCTTTACAACGGAAGAAGGCTGCAATAGTTTCTGAGGGCATGACTCCTGAATACCAAAGGGTAAAAATCTGACTTCTAATTCTCATACGTCAAAAACTCTTATTACGGGGTGGACTTCTTTCATGCATTTCAGTCATTCATCCACAGATCGTAATTTAGATCTGAAACAGAGAACGATCACCTTTGACCCAATACCCTAGTGGAGTTGCTCTTCACGTGAAGTACTTTGTGACAACGACAAATTTAACGTTCTTCTTCGACTGGCAGATTTGAACTCGCAGCTTAAAGAATGCAAATTCAACACCCTAACAACCAGGCTACCCAGGCCTAACAAAAACAATTACTATAAATAATTGATGAAAATATTATATTAGCATTGAATTTTCAACGCCAATCGAGGATTCAAAGCCAATTGAGGAAACGCAAAATGAGTGAATTTTTTACACCAGTTGGGGTAACGTAATACAGATTAGAAATATTTAATTTTCTTCATTCTGTATTATTTTAATTCAGAAGTATTTCAAAGGGAATCGAAAAAAATCGATTAAGTATCAATGCTTAATTTTAAATACATCGAACATTGTAAAAATAAACAGAATCGTTTAAAATAATCAGCAGAAAGTATGGTAAGCCCGACCCCATTAGTGTGAGGAAAAAATAAACTGAATTCGTTACTTATTTGGTGGGGGGGGGGGAATAAAGATTTTTGAAGAGAAAAGGTGAATTGATATTTGAAGAAAATCTTTATTAACATCAAATGTCATCCACTACAGGTTTAAAAAAATTTACTTGAACTTGATTAGATGAATAAAAAGTATTTTAAAGTAAAAAAATTAGAAAAATGTTAAAGTAGAAATTCGAACTATATATATATATATATATATATATATAAAGCATTTAAGTTATTTGTTGAAAGCAGATAGCAGAATCGTGGCCGAAATCATCGCAGAAGACAGGTTGAATTTTTAAGTTCGTTTTATTCCACATCGGAAAGCAGGTATTATGTACAAGCAAAAGCGACAAGCATAACGCAGGACAACAAAAAACTAAATGACGAAAACGCTGATTAAACTTTTATCCCTCTGAATATATACCTTTAGAATTTTATAGAGATCTTTGATGCATGTCAATCACATATACAACTCTTGCAAGGGAATCATAGGGATCTTTTAATGGAATTTGCTAAGCTGGAGAATTTCTGTCCCTACACTTGGAGTGTGGAAAATTAGCCAGCGTTTAGCTTATTCAGTAATTTTATAAAGCTTCTGTTGAATTCATTAATTAGAACAAGTGGAAGGGATCAAGAAATAAAAGAATATTTTAGAATGAAGTTGCTATGGTTAACTTAAATTGAAAATTAAGAAATTAATTTGAATTTATATTGAGAGTTTAAAATATCATTACACACACACATATATATATCCCAGGTAACACATACTGTAGCACAATATTGTGCAATGTTGTACGATATTGTACAATATTTGTGTGCTACTAGGGATATATAGGTAAAGTGTGAGCTAATAGTAGGAATTGAAAGATGTGCTCCCTTTCTTCTAAAAGTCTTTAATAAAAAAAAAGAAATAAATCTTTTAAAGACTCTAAGCAGTTTGAAATCAGGTACATCATTCTCTTTCAAATCTCCAAAATTAAGCTACGTTTCACCAATTTTAACTAAGTTTTTATAAAAAAAAGTTTTCAGTATCAAATTTTTCAAGCTGAAGTAACAAAAAAATTTCTTTAAAAACTGAATTTTCATATACTGTGTACAAAAAAAAAATTTAAATAAAATATAATAATTTTTATAGTGAAAAAGTACGAAAGTTTTCTTTACCATCTAAGTAATGTTTAAAAATTAGAATTGGACACCTTTTTAAAAATTTATTGAGCACTATATTTTTTTTACGATTAACGTAAATTATAATGAAAATTTTATTATATTGATTATCCAAAATAAATTTAAGTAAAAGGATTTCAATTTAAATAAGACGACTGCAAATCTTTTATCGTTAAAAGAAAACACAAATACCATGCAAAAAAATTTTGAGAATACAGAGCTCTCTAAAGTAGTATAACCACTAAATAATTGTTTACTATGTCCATATAATAATCCTGCCCTGAACACATAGATCTAAGTTAAATCAGAGCCCAATGTATACAAAATATTTATGTACTTCCAATCATTTTAACCAACAAAAGATATCTCATTCCTTAATCATGATATTTCATTTCGTTTTTGTTCAATTATAAGTCATACCAAATCCAAACCAAACAAAAAAACCCAATGGCTTATAGATCATTGTTTAATATCCTTCGTTCCTGATTCTTATTCATTTTAATAAATTACCAAATACTACATTTTATTTTTGTGGATTCTCATCTCTTAATATTTTCATGTCCAAAAGAGTATCCTTATGAAATGCGATGCATATTTAAGCCACTATTTTGATAGTTACAATTCAAGTCTTCAATTCTTAATGAAAAAAATAAAATTTCTTCCGTTTTTGATGAAAAAATAAATTCTGAATATGATGAAAAATAAATTTTTATAACCGGTTCAATGAACCTTTCCGAGCAAAAACATTTGTCGTCAATTTTTTTTTTCATACATTAAATGAATTAAGAAATTCTTTCATCATTTTATACCTAACTACTTTTCGAAATTGCATAAAAACTACATTGTTAAAACTTTCTCGTCATTTTTGAAAGGAAATATCAACAAAGTGAGGTTTTATATTTTCGTAGGAAGACATGACATTTGCCCTAGATCAGTGTTTCCCAACCTTTTTTGTGCCATGCCCCACTTTAACCTTTCTAAAGTTTTCACACACAACCATGTAACATATATAATATTTAACATTAAAACATTGATTTGTTCACTTAAAAACATAAATGATGGATTCTAGGAATAAATCACTATCAAATTGTTAACAAAACTCAGTAAGTAAAATTTCAAAACATATAATGAAAAACTGAAATTCAAATTCATAACAATTTTAATACTGATTTTTTTATATTAATTTGTGTTTTTAATTTAGTGACATCCTTGTTCTTAATGCTTACTACACAGACATTTTATGCTAGGTTCCAATTTGGTTAGTTTTAGTCTCAAAATTAGGATTAAAGTTATATTAATTCCATTTTCAAATTGCACCCTGCGAGATGTCCGTCCCCTCTATGGGGCATGGGCCCCTTATTGGGAAACACTGCCTTAGATAGTTATCGAAAGTTACAAAGATATCACTTCGATCAGGTACATTTCAACTTTAAAACCTTACAAATAGCTTTATAATACATTTTATCAATTTTTGTAAAAGAAGGAATCGACTTCACTTAATCCAAAAGTTAAAATTTACCAAAGTTGTTGATCAAAATTTCATTCAGCTCGATTAATGTGAAAAGCCTACAGGAAGAAATTGTTGTATGACGAATCATATTTTTTTTGCATTCAGTGACCAGTGGTGTGATGATTTGGACGCAAAAGGAGAGATAGAGATGCCCCTCGTGCATTCTTAGTGAATACCATTAAGGAAAAATATTAGTGCTTTTATGCTATTTTTTATATCAAAGATTATAAGGGGTTGAGAAATAATATCGTTACCCCGACATCACTTATTCTCGGTATGCCAAGGCAACAAACATCAATGCTTATTTACTTTACATTGCACAACCTATAAAAAGATTTTTAGAAAGCTTCAATTTATTTTGTATTGCTTAGATATTGATTTTAGTTAAGTTCTGAAACGGCCGTTCCAGATTTTGACGTCCTCTTAAAATAAAGATCAATCGTGTACAAAGAGTCTACTGCTTATTAAATCTACTGAAATCAAACTTCCGCCTGTGGTTGTTGTTACTTATGGCATAGACAAGCCCCGATGATACATCAGCAGATTTTAAGCCGGAGATATGCGTCTCTTTTACTTAGTGCCATCTAGGGCCAAGAGTACGACTTAGCTACACACACGTCACAGCCCTTTTCTTTTGGGGGGAAAGCAGACTTCATTCATATATTTTCATTCATTCATCTTAGACCGTAATTTAGACCTGGGACAGAGATCGATCACCACTGACCCAGTAACTCCAGTGGTATTTCTCTCGACATGGAAGACTTTGCGACCCCGAACAGATTTAACGAGCACCAGCTGCCACACACTCGGGGAATCATTTGGCCGGTGAGTTTCGAACCCGTAACCTAAGGAGTACGAGACCAACGCTCTACCAATCAGGCTATCCCGGCCCTAAATTTCCACCTATTTGTGTACAGTAAAACTTCAGTGAGACGCGTATCAATTCGGATATTGGCCTCACCATATTTGTATAGTTAAAAACCTCTCTTTCCAAATAACACAGAATTTCACAAACAAACGCATATCTAAACTAATCCGGTCAGACAACTGTCTGACTGTCAACAGTCACTGACTGTTGACAGCACTCTTCAATTTGATGCTAGGTCTAGTACAGGGTATTTTACATATAACAACATTTCGTATATTTTTCTTTCATAAAAATTGTAATCTTTTTTCCACAAACGTTCTATAATTTCTGACATTATTTTACGAATTTCTGCTAAAATAAAATTAAGTTAATCCAATATTTCCACCTCAAATTTTAAAGTCAATTGGAGTCGATGAAATAAGAAGATTCTTCAATAGAATATGGAGTCAGAAACGGTCAAATGAAATTGTAGGGGAAAAGGATAAGATAATAGGGTTCATATTACTATACCAACCTGAAAATTTGTAACAATGTATGCAGAAAGGATACAGATCAAAACTATGAGGCATTCGTATTAATTCTGAAATTTGATTGATAGTGATAAGAAAAAAAATTCACTACTCCACTTCCTGGTGTTCAGTCAATTTCACCAACTTTTATACCCTAGCCTGCTTCGGCGACATTATTAGCATGCATCAGATTCTTAATTTCTTAGAGTTATAAAAAAATTTCCTCTTTAAAAGGCATCTGCAGCTAAAACTAATGAACTGAATGGTGTGAAGTAAAAACCATAAAAACAATCCATTCCCGAAAAAAAAAATCGCAATAAAAAAGAGTAATAAAAGTCACCAAATTGGGGTATTTTCGGAATCTTTTTTTAAATACATATAAGGTCGGCAACATTTTATTTTGCGAAATTCTTTTCCATGTCTTTTACAGTTTGCATAAAAAACTTAACTCCATGCATTATTTTTAGTTATCCATGGCTACTAATAGAATCGGTTATTTTTTTTTGGCAATCTTTCAAATATTATTTCATATTATTATCAGGAAAAAATATTTCTAACGTATTTTTTAAATGTCTCCTTGCAATATTTATAATAGATGCACATTGAGGCGATTTTCTGAAAGAGTAAATACATTTTGATTAAAAAAATAATGTTTTGATTCGAAAACATAAATAACTGAAAGCGACAAAATTATTAATGTAGAATAAAGCGAATAGAAATAAAAATTAAATGTTGGTCATGAATAGAATTTTCAGAATATAACGAATTTAAATACACATTCGAAAAGAAATATAGAATCAGTTATCAATATCACTCAATGTCTGATACAGTAAAACTAGTAATCAATCTTACCTATGAGAGCACGTTTGTGCATGTTTAGTCTTCACCTTTGACTTGTTGAAATAACGAGATAAAAATTTCTCTAGAAAAGATTCTTCGTTAATTCTTTCAGCAGAAATGAAGATTTGAATCAACATAGCTTCTAAAATGTTGAAGTAGTTGAAACATATCATCGACAGAACCTCAAGGAGGTCAACCTGAAGAAAAAAAAATCAACTTCGTTTTTTTTTCACTTATTCAGGGTAGATATTTGATGTTGCTCTATATGTCTACAGAAATCTATAGATAATGTATTATTTATTACTATAAAATGAAACTACACTCTATCATTAATTTATATTATAATAAGCCGTCTATGACGATATAATACCCTAACTGTCACCTCATTAATAGAAAAAAAAACTTAAACAAACGCTCAATATTAGAGCCATATAATCAGAAATTGTTTTAGTAGTCTTGCTATGGTAGGCCGTAGAGTGGGATATTAAACGAATATGATAATTTAAAAACCATTTTAAAGTTTATATATTATAAGCAATCTAAGTATAGAAGTAACGATTTAAATAGGCAGAATGACAAAATTTGACAAAACAGCCAACAGAGTGACACATCAATAAAACATGGCATTTTGCCAATAATTTTTGGTCAATCAATTTTGAAATCAACGCGATGGTTGTCGACGAAGTTATGTCTCTAAACCTTTAAACATATGATTCCAATGTTGTTCATTCAATTTAGAATTTGCACTACATTTGACAATACAGCAAACAAGGGGACAAGTGTATAAGATATCACATTCTGCTGATAATTTTTGAACGATCATTTAAAAAAAATCAATGCGATTTATGTTAATGGCGTTACGTCCACAATTTTCAAACATCTGATTCAAATTTCGTTTCCTCAATTTATAATTTACATTATATTTGAAAGAAAACAGGCAAGGCGGCAAGTGAGTAAGGTGTCGCGTTTTCTCAACTATTTTTTGTATTAGTGGGCTCAGTAATATCATTATCCAACATATAAAAAGGCCTTAGTAGCACACAAATACTGTACAATATTGATCAATATTCACAAAATTGTTTAATATTGTGGAATATTGTTTAATATCGCATAATATCGCCCAATATTGTGCAACATTATACTGCAGGATGTTTTACCTTGAGAGTTCTTTTTTGTTCGTATTTTGTGTTGCCATATCGTTCATCCAATTGCGATAAACCTTTGCAAATTTATTGCTTGCAGTTGGCAAAGTTTATACGTATAGTAAAATTATTATATCTAAAATCAAAAATTGGAATAAATATTATTTATACTTCTTCTTTATATATCATTCAATTTCAACTAATGTATTCCTTGTCGACAAGAAAATAAATACCATTCTTTCTATTACTTCTAATTAAATAAGATAAATATTTCAAATTTCAAAGATATTCCTAAACTTAATTATTCTGGTGCGGCAACGAGCAGGGTACAAACTTTTGATTTATAAATAAAAATAATAATAAGTTTGTATTTTCATCCACTATTTCAATCATCTGTTGGTGGAATTATTAGATAAGTTGAAGTATTTATATCGTATATGAAAAGGACAATAAGATTGTTTTTCCTCAATAATATTTCATTGAAAAATTTGGAAAAGAATAATCATTTTGCTCATTTAATTGTTATTTCCTCAGCAAGGAATTTGTAAGTTTTTATCATATCTCATGGTTATTTAGTTTAGATAATTTTATATTTAAAATCTGGTTAATGATTAAAGCAAATTTAATGAAATATTGTCAGTTATTATAGACACTTTTTTTGCAAAATATGTGCTAAGACTGATTGCTTTGCTGTTGCCAACTTATGTGAATGCAATGTACATTGATGAAGTAAATAAACCTTGTAATTTTAAATTATGCTTATTTAACAATAGAAATATCTATTTTTTAGTAATATTATTTATTAGACAGCAGTTATTTCTTAAAAATTTTTAGAATTATGCGTTTAATATTGTAATTAAGTAATCAGGAAAATAGTTTTTTTAAAAGTTTTTCTACATGGGAAATAATTTGACAAACGTAAACCGCTGAATGGAGAGGATATCTTTCATCACACTACCAATTACTCTTCAAGACAAAAATCATATAATTCCAAGTGATTCTAAAATTTAAATACATTTTGCATTATACTATCTTAAGATAATGATTATCTAAATAATCGTTCATAAAATGTTCATACAGAACACATCAAGAAAAACCAATGCAACCATGAGCTGGAAAACCTATATGTCTCCATCAGTTTGAAATAGCTATCAAATCCTTCTATTAGTTTGCAATAAGGACGAGTACAGGGAGATACACAATAATGAGAACATGTGCCTAAAACTGAAGATAGCGAAGTTTAAATTTAAGATTTAATTGTTTTTGAATAAAATATATTGGCTTTTAAGTCTAAACATACTCTATATCCCTAGTAGTACACAAATATTGTAGAATATTGTTTAATATCATATAATATCGTCCAATATTGTACAATATTATACAACAGGATGAGAAACCTGGGATATGAATATTAGGTTTGATATTCTGAATCTAATATTAAGTTCATATTTATTCATTTACATAAAGGAATAAGTTTATGTATATACTTATGAAAGAACCAACCCTACTCCTGTCTTCTTTAAAAAAAACCCAGCATTGAATCGTTTCCGCATTCTAAATAAATTCTTATTGTCCGAACAATAGTAAATTTCTGTTCGTGAGAGCGAGTTCGCCTCAGACGGAACAAATCCGAATTGCTGTATCTGTAACGGCAATTATAATATCAAAATATTAATTATTATTTTAATAATATCAAAATACTATTTCATTTGTATATATATATTCCTTTCACATCTGTATAAATTTCTTGTTGAAAACTGTCTCGTAACTCCATTGTTACTGGGGAAGGAGTGATGTAGCAGCTATATCTGTGTATATGTAGCAGCTATATTTGTATTATTATTATCTTTGTTTTCACAAGTTTGTTCTTAAAGAATTGGCAACACTAGTTGCTTGTTGATGGAATAAAAAATGATGTTGACATGATATAGCTTCGCTTCTTTTTAATATGAAATATAATCTGCATTAATCATTCTGAAATTATAATAATGTTCTTATAACATTATCTTTATGAACTGAATATAATAGAGCAACATATCTTATTACAATCCTTATTTAAAAATTCTTTTAGATAGATTTCTATACTAAAAACACGATTTTCGGTGAAAATATCGAATGTTTTTTCAATAAATTTTTCTGGTTTTCTGGAAAGTTTCTTTCATAAAATTGTTTGGATTTCTATATTAATTTTATATACCCTCCATTATAAGATTATCCATTACTTCATACATAACTAATAATGACAGATTATAATATAAAAATACAAACTCTGAAATCAATCCGAAAAATCTATCAAATGGTAAAAACTAATAAAAAAATAATTTTAGAAGAAACAAATAAATAGACAAATCGATAAACACCCAAATGAATAAATAAAATTATAAAAAAAAATAGTTTTCTGATTAATTTATATTTTTATATAAAACATAAATAAATTTAATAAAATTAAGTTTTAACAGACTTCTGTCAGCAAAATAAAATTTTTAAGTTTTTAATTTATTATTAGTTCAAAAAGCCAGCCAGCAAGTATATATATGAATCGAGATTTACTAACAAAGATAACAAAATATTAGAATGATATATTCTTTCTTAAATGAGAGATTTTGACAATTTTTAAAATTTCAGATCTTTGATTTATCTAGAAATGAACCGAAAATGAATTAAATATTTCTATGTTTACGAATATGAAATTATTCAAGTTCAACGAAATTGTAGAAAACCCATTTGCCGTAGCATTCGTCTTGCTAATCCATGCATAAAAATAGCACTACAGAATTAAAAAAATCTTAGTATAGATAGTTTACGCATTCATAATTTGGAAAATTTGCGGACATTTTTTGAAAGCATTTTGATTGGAAAAAAAAATATTATGAGGAAGCTTTCGCCTTCAATACTAGAAATAGTGGTGGGGAAAACTTATCTATTTTATGGTCTATATTGTGCTGCCATCTAGTTTGCAAAAAAGATAACATTTGAATAATACTAAAATTTTCAAATTCACTAAAATTCTACAATCCACATAAAGCAATCTTTTAACTCGTTTAAAAATACAAGACTATATGAATTTTTAAAATATTACATTAATTTAGAAAATTGTAAAGACATTAAAAAATTCTATAATACAGTTTAAGCTTTCACAAATTACTGACAAACAAGGAAAAAATTGAAAGCATGTTGTTTTCTTTGAAAGAATGATTATGAATAAAAAAAATTCTTCACAGATTAAGGTAAAGAAAATTTTTACAAAATCATCTTTTGAACCTGATTTTCAAAATTGAATTCATATCCCTTTTTGTTGCTGCTTTTTGTTTCGGCATGGTATGTATAATATTTTCAAATGTAAAATATACTAATTTTGTGACATATATTAATATCACATTAAAAAATCAATACATCATATATATATATATATATATATATATGATGTATTGA
>JAOUZG010030082.1:3225999-3239006 GCA_026289955.1 Argiope argentata
TATATATATATATCAAGTAAATATTTTTAAACTTGTAGTGGATGACACTGGATGTTAATAGATTTTTCGAATATTAATTCATTCCTAAAATTTAATTAATTAAAAACTAACTTTCACACCTTTATAATAGTTGTAATTGTTAGGTCGAAATAGGTTGGCCGGTAGGGGGTTGGATTCGCATCCCTTGTGCTGCGACTTCGAATCTGGTCGCAAAGCTCTCTTTGTCAGGAGCTATGCCACTGCGAGTACTGAGTCAGAGTTGATCGTTATTTGGGTGCTCAAGGATCTAAACCTTGAGCACCCAAGGATCGCTTTGCAATCCTTTGGTGCTCAAGGATTGCAAAGCGAAACACGGGAACAAAATTTTGAATTATTTAATGAAAAGTTACTAAAATAAAATTTTTCCTAATATCCAAAGTAGGAATTGATTTTAAAAAATTGTGTTTTCATTACTTGTTTTTAGTATATTTACAACTTTTTTTTATTTTTGTGTTTAACTTCACAGCATAGTGAAGATTACCAAATAAGTATTAGTTAACGAATCCAAAATTTTAGATAAAGTCACAATTTTGACGTCAAAACAGCATTTACCTTTCTTGTAACGTATTTATTACCACCTATTTCCTTTACTTATGAATAGACATACAAGTAGGCAATCAACCTTCCAATGGATTTGATTTAAATTTCATAAATATCTACAATGTTTGATAAATATAGTATCAAATTTTGCCCGTCTAACTTGTCGTATTTTTACTACTCTCGCACATTAATTTACAGAAAGTATTGTGAACGTCAAAAATTTAGACTCGAGGTTTTGATATATCACCCCAGTAAAGACCTCATTGAGCCTGAAATATTTTTGAGTCATATTATAATATATGACTCAATGAATTATGAATCAATCAATTAGGTTTGATAAAATGAGTCAGATATAATTTTTTAAAATTATATCTGACTCATTTATTTTTTTGAAGGCGATAAATAAAAAGCGTTTTAAACTAGACGGCTGAGATTTGATATGCAGACTTAACTTCAATTTTGATAATTTGTACAAAATTTTACAAAATACATTCTTAGGAAATATGTTTGGTTATAAGGCAATAAATAAAAATTTCGAAACGCAAAGAAGTAGATGAATAAAAGTTGGTAAATAATTCTAACATTTAAAGTGTAGATTTATATTAAAATTTGAGCCAAATCCGTCTGCTTTTCTGACTAGGATATCTATGGGGTTCAACCCAGTTAGGTAGGAAGGTGGAGGTGAAAAGGTTAAAAATGCACCAAGATTTAGAAAATATCAAGACTTCGACCAAGACTCAGATAGATCCGACTTAAGAAGTTTCTAGAAGATAAAACATTAATGATTTTAAGCAATTTTTTTATTGTTAAATATGTTGAGCCTATGCAATCTGTTTTGTCTTTTATCTGCTTGTATGTGAACACAATAACTAAGAAACGTTTTAAACTAAATGGGTGAAATTTGATATGCAGCCTCATCATTAATTTTGATGATTTCCATAAAATTTTAAATGAAATCCATTCACATGAAATATGTTTGATTATAAGCTAAAAAAAAATTCGAAAAACACTAAGTAGATGAATAATATTTGGTAAATAATTTTAACATTTTTAAAATGTAGATTTATATCAAAATTTGAGCCAAATCCATCCATTTTTCCATCTGTACATTTGAATGCGTGTACACGTGAAGACTTAAATTGGAATGAAATTTGAAATGTTGTTGTTGTTACTAATGGAACTTGCCATCGACAATCTCGCTGAGGCAGTCAACGAATTAAGGCTAATCAGCGTCTCTGGTTTTGTAGTAGCGCCAACTAGGGCCAAGAATACAGCTTTTGCTACTCGCTCATCACATTAGCATGCACAGTCTCTTTTTACAGGGGGGGCGCATTCACACATCTTACAGATAGAATACAGAGAATCAACTCTGTCCTGACCGGGGTTCGAACCCAGAGCACCCAGATCACGAGGAAGATGTGCTACCCCTATGTCAGGACGCTGGCAATTTGAAATATGATTATGTTAATGAAATTGTAATTAAATTGCTCAAAACTATTCAGGAAGAAAAGCTTCTAAAATAAATATTATTTTACAAGATTGCGAAATACAACTAAGACATCTGAAAATAAAAATCTGAGCACTCGCGGTTTTATGGAAATACACATCTTTTTTCACATTACATCAATATTGGAGAACATACGAGTAACTTTCGGGGAGACCATTCCATCTGATAAAGCTATCGAATTCACAAGTTTGTAGACGGATAGGTAAAAAAATTTGTCTTCGGAAAATTTCATAACAATTTTGATGTCGTTTTAAAATTTTATATAATATTCCGCAATTTTTTTCTCTTACATTTTTAAGATATTGAATTCACAAACAGAAAAGTATGATTCCTAATCCCACCCTCCCCTAGATTTTCAAGCACATCTAATATCCGATTTCGACAATCATTGAAATGCCGAAATCGAATTTTTCAGCTATCATAAAATTTTCTCTCATAAACTCATATCTGGGGAAGTAAAAACGAAAAAATAATAATGTGACATATTTTATGAGGATATTTAAATAGCACAGCAATTGAATAAATAATTTAAAATTAATTTTTAGCATTGCCTATTACTCAAGTTCTAGTAAGAACTGTATATCTAGGTAATAAACTAGGCAGGCCTAACAAGAACTGCATATCTAGGTAATAAGTTAGGCAGGCCTAACAAGGACTGCATATATAGGTAATAAACTAGGCAGGTCTAGTAAGAACTGCATATCTAGGTAATAAACTAGGCAGGTCCAGTAAGAACTGCATATCTAGGTAATAAACTAGACAAGTCCAGTAAGAACTGCATATCTAGGTAATAAACTAGACAGGTCTAGTAAGAACTGCTTATCTAGGTAATAAACTAGGCGGGTCTAATTCTTAAAACTACTGATTTTAAAAAATTTTGTTTGGTAGTTTTGAGTTATTACATTGGTTAATTTTGATATTTCGTACGCTAATTTCAAGATTAATACCAACTTTTGTTTCAAAAGGGTTAGAGTAAATAATAATAAAAATTGGAACGCTTTCGAACAAATTTGGAGAACCTGGAAATTTTTTCACTAACCTTATTTATCTCTATATTATATTAACCCACCATAAATCATAAATGAATCGATATAATGCTTTAAAATTTTGTGTGTCATCTCCTACAGTGTTACTCTTAATGCCTGTAAAATTTCAAATTGCTAAGGTAAAAATTGCAAAATGTCATTTTAAAGGTTCCTGGTCGCCTTAACTAGGTAATGGATTCCACTGAAAATCACATTTATTTGTTTGTGAAAGAAATAGTAGGAAAACATTCGATGATCTTAATTCTATTCATTATGCTGCACTTAATACTCAAATAATACTTTTTTTTTATTTTGCATATTAAATGCCTGTCTGCATATATATAAATCAAAGAAAATATAAAGTAGTATATTACTAAAGATGGAAGAAAAAATCTTCAAAAAACGCATGGTTGTTTTCTCTCTTATGACAATTGTTTAATTTTATAATCCATTTATTTATTACCACATCTGTGATGTCGTAAAAATTAGAAAACTGTTAATTAAAATAAATATTTATTAGTAATATTAAACATGGAATAATCAAAGTTGTTTATTGTAATTTTGAATGTACCTCTTTTTTTAAATTTGTAACCCAATCATTGAAAGATGTATAAATAAAGATTTTCTACATATATGTTGAAAATTAAAAATGTTTATAATACATACTTCCACTGCATTATTCAAGTTTACTTTTTTATTTCATAGATGGCAGTACTTACCCGTCGATGATGCATTTTTGATATCGCCTTTTTTTCCTCCTATGTCTCTCTACAATCCCTTCACATCTAAAATGCAAATTAATCTTTCTATAAGCTTGGCGGTATTTTCTTTGTACCTAGTTTTTGTTTAGATAAATGTTGTCACTAAATGATTAATTTTAATTCCACGACAAGAAGTTATTTTTATTTTCTGATATTTCATCATCAAAATGGAATAAAGATTGATATGAAATGTGCTATGCATATTTCAATGTATTGTATCATAAAATAATTTCTTGAGCGGAAAAACACCACGTGCTCGTGCAAGTTAAATTATATTTTTATTCATTTTAATTGTTTCATCGAATGAGTCACTTTAGTACTGCCAACGATAAAAAACACACACCTTTGTCTCGCATTTATAGTTAAAAAAAATATTACATTTCCTATTTATTTTATTTCATACTAGCCGCCTTTGGCGACCAGTCGGTTCGCCAATATTAATGCCGACTAAAGGGTTAAATCAATTTTTTTTATATAACTTGGTCTCGTAATAAGTTTTTCAGCAAAATATTTTTAAGCTTCAAATTTCGATAATCATATATTTCACTTACAATATTATGTAGGCCTTAAGCAGTCCTGATCTTTGAAGTCCGCATCTCTCTCTGATTTTCTATCAGTGCAAGTAAAATTCAATTTTAAATCAAAGTGGAAGTGATGGAAGTGCACTTAATATAAAGAAATTTTTACTCAATTCAAGCACGCCTTTAAATAAAACTAAGAACTGAAAGCAGAGTAGTCCGACATTGAAGTTTTATGTTCAATACAGAAATTGAAACATTATATTTTTTTTTATAATTTATAAGATCTCAAAGAATTATTCGATAAAAATTTCACAGGTTAATTGAAACCTTCAGTTTTTAATTTTATTTTTAGATGTATATAAATGCTCTCAGAGATGACATTTTTTTAAGGTTTATAAACATATATAAAAAAATTATGGTTTAACATAATTCATATGGTCTTATAGATTCATATTTGTAAAATATTCTTAATATTTCAACTTCTAAATTAATAAATAAGCATTTCTATCTTTTACAAATCTGGCTGATTTATTCAGTTCTGAATATTTCAAGTTTAGAACAATCATCATTTTCATAATCTAGACCAATTATTCTAGAGTAACTCTGATTGGCTTCTTTGATATCTTGATAAAGTGATCTAAAATCGCCAGTTTTTATCGAATAGTTATATATATTCAATAGTTATATTGAAATTTTCATAGATCGATCAGCTTTGATGACTGATTTAGTTGATTGGAGTGCCACTTTTTTTATTTTAAGGACTTACTGTCTCTAGAATATTTTGTTAAATATGATTCACAGAGCAGACAATACTAATAAAAATTTAATTCATCAGAATTTTTTACCTCAATCTACTAATTATGTATTTCACTTAGACCATTTGTTAAGAGATTTATGTCTCTCCCCAAAAAATTCAAAAATTAAATGTTGGGCCCCGATTACAGAAGATGCGTTGTAGATGTTAAGATGTAGATTTGCCTTAAATAAAACTGTTTAATTGGATTAGTAATATATGTGTAGTAAAATATCATAGAAATCGTTTCCATCCATTTATTTAACAAAAATATCATGCTTCATATTTGTTTCATTTTATGCAGACACGTGCCGAAAATGAAATTTTTATATGTTTAATTTGGAATGATAGTTGATTTATTTTTTCTCATTTGAGAAAATGATATTGTTTTGGTTAGAAAGTTTTGATGTCTCCGAAATATGCGGGTAAAAATAGTTTTATATGCTTTTACAAATTTTGCATTATTAATTATTACGTATACTTGTTTGAAATAACATGCATTTTCAAATAGCTGACCTGCTTTTACCAGTATAGCTTTAATATTACGTATGCTTCATTGAAAGCAGTTGCGTTTTTATTTCGCATGATTCATTAAAATGCGGAGATAAATTACAATCACGAAGGCGAATTCTTTTATTTGCACAAAATATGCTCTTCACATAAGTAAAAGTAACAATTCAAAACATGTCTTATTGTTTTAAAAATAAAAAAAAAAGAATGCAAAAATATTTTACTGTTACTTATTATCAATTGCTTTTTGTTCGTCGTTTCTTTGAAATGACATCATTTTCTAAGTTCGTTTAAGATTTCTTGCTTTTAAATAACTAATCTCGCTCTCAGAAAATTATCGTTTGGTGCTTTTCGAAAAATTCTTTTTCAGTTTTAACTGTTGCCCTTTTGTAATATATTTTTACTTTGTATTTTTATTTACTTTAATTCTTTAATTGGATTAATAATTTTGATATTGCAAACGATCAAGAAAAATTTTCTCTTGCATTTATTGTTTAAAAAATATCACATTTCCTATTTGTTTCATTTCATAAAATCAAGTGATGAAAATTGTAATTTCTGTTGTTTTTGTTTAGTAATTAACTTTTTTTAAATCAGAACTTCTGAAAATGTGATGGCAACATTTTCTTAAAAGCTGATTTTTTTGAGATCCTCGAGAAGATAAAATTTTATTTATTTATTTATTTGCGAAATAAATTTTTGAAAAAAAAACGATTAAATTAAATGTTTAAAAATTTATTAAAAATAGAGTTTTAATTTGTAGGTCAAAACATTAGTATAATTGAAAAGCTAATTTTTTGCGCTTTAACTTGATGCAAAAATCAATTTTGTACTGTAATATTTTCGGACGTTATAGCGCAAAAAAGGTTCAAATTTTGGCTTATTTTTTAATTAATTAAAATTTTAATTAAAAATTCAAAAAAGGGCTCCGAGGTGCACATTTCCGGCACCCAAGGTATACGTATACCAAATTTGGTAGCTGTAGGTCGAACGGTCTGGCCTGTACATCGCCAACAGAAACACACACATTGTGCTTTAATATAAGTAAAGATAAAGATGATAACGCGCTCACAATGACATTTTTCTAAGTTTTATTTGCTGTAGTCATTAACTTATTTTTTTGAATCAGAGCTTTTGTAAATGCGATGGCAGCATGTTATTAAATACTGAATTTTTTGAGATGCTCGTGCAGATAATAAAAATTTTATTTTTCGCCTACGGATTTTTGTTGCCTCCAAAAACCTCATCCCCAAATCAACATCATGTTCTGACATGATAAAATGTCGTTTCAAAATTTTGTGAACAGAAAGGATTTGTTAACATTTTTTTTAAAAATAAATTGTATTGAGGTTGCAACATCGACGAATATTCGACTAGCGATTGTCTAAGCTAAAAGGGAGACTGTCAGCAAAATATTAAAAAAAAAGCTTTATTTTCCTAATTGCCAAATAAATTATTTTGTAAAAAGTACAAATTCTCTGATTTTAATATTTTAATATTAATCCAATTTTATATATTTCATTCAGTTCATTTAATCATTATTTATATACATCGAATCTCTATTTCAAAATTAATGTGTACATACAATGGATGTTGGGCAATTTAGAATTATAATATATAAATTAAACATATATACATATATAAAAATTAAAACAAATAAATATATATAAAGGTGAATCTTAAATAAATGATTACAATGCTACAAATGGATGTTTTTTTTCGAAATTCGACACTGAATTAGTCTGTTTATTAAAAAAGGGATTTAGTAACACGTTGTGAAAGCTCCGTAAGCCAGATACCAACTTCCATATCAGAGTAATTACTTTTCACGTTCGGGTCAGTATTGTAAAGTATCATCAACCTAGCACCAACTAGGGTTCAGAAATAAGACTTATATACTCACTCTTCACACAAAACCCCTTTTTACAGCGATGCACATTCACACATCTTACCGACAGAACACAGAAGAACAACCTTGCCTTAACCGGGACACCCAGATCACGGGAAAGACGCGCTATCCCTATGAAAGGACACCGGCTGATTTGACTTAGAAGAGACGACCGGAAATTCAAACAAATGGCATTCCGGTCAAACATTTGGAATGTCTTTTCAAATTGTTTTGCAAATGTAATGATTCATAAAAAGTATCTTTAATTCGATTAAAGATTTAAAATTTGGCTATTTCCCAAACCGACTTGCGTGCTAAGTAAATCCTTAAGGAATGTTTTAAAGGTTAAAAAAAAATCTGAATTAGAAATGTTGAAAATGCTTCATTTGAAATCGATATTGATGGATACAACAAAATCACTTGTTGAGAATAAACCATGAAAATTTTAAAAAAATGCGACAAAATTATAACAAATTTATTAGTCCATTTTGAGGTGACTAAAAGTCGAAATCTTAGATTTGTAATTCTATAAAATGATTTACACCATAAAAAACACCTATGAAAAAAAAATAAAACGCTGCTTTGTCCTTTTGTGAATTCCGAATTTTCGCCACTATGATTTACAACAAACGGAATGGCCTTAGAATAAGTTTTAGTAACCATTCAAAGTAAAGCATTTTTCATTTTTTGTTGAAGAAATTATGCCAACTAAAATCTCAGTAGCCGCTTATCTGTTATAGGAATAGTAGTAGTTTCACCAAAAGTATTGTTAGGGGCCAGGATAGCCTGGATGATAAAGAGATGGATTCGCATTCCTTGGGTTGAGAGTTCAAACTCGCCAGCCGAAGATTCTCAGTGTGTGTGGTGGCGGTCGCACGTTAAATCTGTCGTGGTCACAAAGTCCTCCATGTCGAGAATAATACCATTAGGGGTACTGGGTTAGAGGTGATCGTTCTCTGTTCCAGATCTAAATTTCGAGCTTTGGATGAATGAATGAAGTCCGCCCCATAAAAATGATCTGTGACGTGTGTTAGCTAAAAATCCAACTTCTACTATCGACTGCTCAAGGTTACATACCCTCAGAAGCTACTGCGCTCCTCCTTCCACTGTAAGGAGTAACACGAGACAACAACAAAAGTATTGCTATTGCTTTTAAGTAGAATCCCTTAGGATGATTGCATATTTAGTTTGAAGGCATTTAAGTTTTATGATATAGTTTAATAATACATGATACAGTTATATATAATATTATGATATAGTTATATATAAGTTTTTTTCATTGTATATGGTGTCACTCCCAAACAAAATGTGTACGTGAGAAAATTTTGATTTGAAACTCTCTAAAATTTAAGAAATAACACGTATTTTCCTCATATATTGTTATAACTTGTACATATAGTCTGTATACGGGAGATATACCAATAGTAGATCACATGGAATAAAACATGATTGGTTAAATCCTGTTTCTTTTCCAATATTGAAGTTCCATACGATAAGTAGTCTTAATTTTTTACACATTGGCATTGTTAATCCAGAAAAGCTTTGGTTTGAAATTTAATAAAAGGGAATATTTCAATTTCTCCAATAAATATTATGTTAAAAATCAATTTTCACGCCTACTGCATCACTCATGTGCTAAGTTGGCTCTCAATTTACCTTAAGCTTTTAATAGCTAAGCATGAATTAGCTTTATATTACCTTAAAATGACGTAAATGAAAGGATAAACATTATTGAATTGTTTTTCTTAGTAGTTAAACTGGCGTATTTCCGACAAGTATGCGTTGATTATTTTATATGTGATACTTGGAATGCATTTAAGTTCTTCCTCTAAGAGAAATGAATTTTACCCTGAGAAACTCAATACATATTCCCGTAATACGTAATAAAGTTTTCTTCTTGATATAAAAAACTGAAATATTTCGAATTTGGGTAATCTGTTGATCCTGAAGCAGAAAAGCAAAGAATTAATCCACTGTATTGCCAAATTCTACCACATAGATCAATCAAATGTTCGACCAATGGCGGTTTTTGATAATATGACACCATAGGCGCAGAATTATTTTCACACACACCATTTATATGATATTGTAAATTCGCCTTCGATTTACTGCGATGTATTAGAAATATATATTGAAGCTCTTCATGCTGTTGAGGTATGAAGTGAGCACCTACACGAAAAACAGCCGCTGAATCTCAAGGGTTCTAATTATATGATTTCGTTTACAAGTGATGTTTATGCGTAATTAAGAGAAAAAGAGGATATACATTGTGTTGATATGAATTCATCAAACAACAAAAACACAAGCAGCTTTTTTTTTGAAGAGAAAAAAAAACTATACATGATATAAAATGAAATCTCCTGAAAGCGTATGTATGTTGAAACTTCAAAAATTCGAGAAATAGTTAACTGATATTGGAGATATTTATACCATTTTGTAGAGCATTTATTGGGGAAGGTTTTAGTACATTAAAATCGTATCAAATTAAAAGGGGAGTTTTACGATTGCGATTTTAACTTATCCGCGCATACCCTGAAACCTCTAATTACGCATGTGCAAATAGCAAGATCTGTGGTATGCATATGCGAAACATTTCTTTGTTTACATTTGACTTTAACCAGCGATTCAAATCTCGTTATACAGAAAAGAAGGAAAGCCAACTTCGAAATGATCCCTTGTGATTTGTCTACTAACATATGATATTTTTACCATTGTAACAGTCTAAATATTTCTGAATGTGTGCAATAAAAAATTGTTTTGTAGTTATTTTTGATAATTTCTTAATATATTTTTATGTTTGTTTGATGTTGAGTAACATGCCCATGGCATATCGGGTGGTGGCTAAATTTAAGTGTAAAGCTAATTTTTCTTCTTGGATGCTATGCCACGAGCAATGCTAATGTGGATACTGCTAGTTAGATAATAAAAGTATGCACCTACTTTACAATAAAGAACTCGAATACGGATGATTAAATACAAATACAATTTTTAATAATTTGAAAAAAAACTTTGAATTTTTTTAATTAAACAACTTTTTTTAATAAGGAAGCATCCATTCTGAATAAGAAATTTTTTTGAAGAAATAAATTTGATCTGTCGTATCAAATTTAAGTTTTAACATGGTTTAGTACTTAATATACAGATTCTAATTTATCGCTCCTTTTTTTAAAGTTTCGTAGTGCATAAAATATTTTAAAGACAAGTTTGAATCTAAATTCTTTTTCAACTACCTCAGAACAAAGAAATACACTATTATTAACAGAAAGTTATTGCCTGAGAAAATAATGCCAGAAATTTTGGAATATTTGATTGTTTCGTATTTTAATGCTTACTTTGCGCATTTCAAAGTTTAAAACCAATAAAATTCAAGACCTTGATATTTCATTGAAATTCCTATATTTAAAGCAAAATCAATAGATGTTGCCAACATTTAACAAAATTATATAATTGTAAGAAGGTAATCAAATTCACTTAGGTCTGTATTTTATTTGACGCTTACAATTAGGACTACGAATGATGATTTTTCTCTTTAAACTTTTGGCGACTATCCATTTTCAAAACTCCCAGAATTTCTTTTTTTTTAACAATGCTGATAATTCCCCCATAGAAATTCCCAAAGAGTTACCCACGTGCAAAAAGCCGGCAGTCGCCAAAAGAAAAAAGAAAAAAAGAAATTGCAAATCAAAAGCTCATTCAAGAATAGCTTTGTGATCCAACTTAGTTTCACCCATTGAAATCAAATTATTATGTAACAAAATAAATGTCATAATAACCGTACAGTGACGCAATTTATACCAGCATACGTGCATAATGTATTTGTAAAAAATCGCAAATTAACGTGAAGGTCTCCTCTATCCATGGACGGGTGATTTCGCTCTTTAGAGGACCCAGAAAACCTTGAGACAATCCCAGCATCATTAGAAGAGCATGATCTCCTGTTAGCACCAGCCGTATATTCTAATGATTTTTTTCCAGCCGCTGCCGTATATTCTCTTTGAGACAAAGAGCAAAGTCAAGGTTTCTGCTTTTGTATATTAAGCGCCGGCGAACGAAGGGCACGGAAAGTGCAAAGCACAGCAATATGGAAATACCAGAATTTCGTCAACGGGATGGCTGAAAATGTAAATGAATTTTTGATGGTGAATTCGAAATGCCATGAAAATTTTTGGGATGATTATATGACGAAATTAAACTGACTTTTTTTTTATTTGATTAAATTCCTTTACACTTTTGAACATACCAGTTAATATTCTAACGCATTATTAACTTCCCAGAAACTCTTTTAATTTTAATGCGGTTCTGAGGTTGATAGTTAAATCGAATCATTTAAGTTTTTCTTGCGTTCAAGGTTTTACGGGGATAAGTTTTTCCCCTCTACTAATTTAACCTCTAATATCAGTATAGAGTTTCAAAATAGTTTATTTGATTTATTTCAAGTATTTAAAATTTCTTCGAGATGACTTTAAAATGAAAAAAAAAAAAGTCACATGATTAGGAACCAACTTAGCTTTATTGGGGCCCAGGGCAAAAACTTATTTAGGGGTCTCTGCTTCACTACAGATCATTAAAAAAAGAAATGTAAAATAAACCTTTTATTCTATTTGGCGGCCTCCTCTGATGTGGGGGCCCAGGGCAATTGCTCTGTATGGTCCTGTCTTAGTCAGGATCTGCACGTAATGGATTTAGGCATTTTGGGGCCCTAAGAAATGTATATTATGAAATTCGGTCAATAAATAATTTAATTTCACACTTCATAGAATTTAATCAAAATGTTAATTATTTATTTTATTTAAATTTTTATTTTATTAACTTTGTGGTTGTGTTGTGACTAATGGCATTTGCTGTGGGTAAGCCCCTGCTGATACGATCAGCAGATTTTAAGCCTAAGAAATGCGTCTCTTTGTTTTACAAGTAGCGTCATCTAGGACCAAGAGTACGACTTAGCTACACAAACGTCACAACCCTTTTTAGGGGTTGGACTGCTTACATGCAAATTCATTCATACATTTCAGATCGTAATTTAGATCTGGAACAGAGTACGATCACTTCTGATCCAGTACCACCAGTGGTGTTACTGTAGATAGGGAGGACTTTACGACTACGAACAGATTTAACGAGCGCCAGTCGCCATACACTCGGGGAATCTTTTGGCTGGTGAGTTTCGAACTCGTAACATAAGGAGTACGAGCCCAATGCTCTACCAACCAGGCCATCCCGGCCCATGCTGTTCATAATTGAGTGAAATACATCCTTGGTGACAATAGCAACTATGAAGATTATATCAGCTTATAAATATTGTAGTAATTGAGGCAACGTTATGAAATACATAGAGAAACTTATACTTGACAAAAGATTAAAATTATTTTAATATTTTATTATGAAAAGGATTTTTAATTTTAATTTGATTTGGTAATTAGGCTAAT
>JAOUZG010030082.1:3239016-3251586 GCA_026289955.1 Argiope argentata
TATGAAAAGGATTTTTAATTTTAATTTGATTTGGTAATTAGGCTAATGATTTATTTTAGCTAAATTTTTATTTTATAAAGTTTGTGGTTCATAATTGAATGAAATACACCCTGGGTGACAATAGCAACTAAGAAGATTGTATCTGATTATAAATATTGTATGAATGGAGCTAACATTATGAAATACATAGAGAAACATACTTGACAAAAGATTAATATTATTTTAATATTTTATTATGAAAAAGGATTTTTAAATCAATTTTATTTGGTAATTAGGCTAATAACATTTTTGATAGACTAATACATTGTCTTCCTTAGTTGGTGAGCTTAGACACTACTTATTTGGTAATATATTACTGAATGGGGTTTTTGAACAGTACTTCACAAAACTACAGCGTGAGTATTAAATAAGAAAGACACGACTTTTTCTCTTCTTCATAGTACTGACATTGAGTACTGATGATAAAATCAGTAAGTATGTGGTGATTCCATACATATAAGCCAGATAACATCCTTCGGACCGAAGTGCACTTTTGGCCCAATAGATATTTTACTCGGCTACTAACCATAAGATTGGGAGTTCGGGCCTAGCGCCATCCGCTAAATACCTAAAATGGTAACCCGACCGACCTTGGATAAACGCAACCTTCGCACATAGCTTCGTTCAACTGTCGTGGTGCCCTCTATCGGCGACTCAAAGCTCTAGACGCGTATTAAATACGAGAAGTTGTTAACTTCACCACCACTTCACATAATTATTATTCGCCAAAACTCACTGGGGAGATACTCTGTGTTGATTGCTATACATATAAGCCAGATAACATCCCTCGGACTGAAGTGCACTTTTGGCCGAACGGATATGTTATTTGGCTACTAACCATAAGATTGGGAGTTCGGGCCTAGCGCTATTCGCTAAACTTCCTAAAAGTACATATTAAAATTAAATAAGAAATAAACAACTTATTTTTATTTCATGGAAGTAGACATTGAGTACTGATGAAAAAATTGTCTCGTCTGTGAAACCTTTTCCTTAGTTGCTCGAAGTAAATTTTCAAAATGTCATTTCTCGTAAAAGATGTTCTTAGATTAACTTCTATATTTCCCTTTATTTTTTCTGAAAGAACAACTCTACGCAATGACAATAACATGGATCCGAAGCATTTATGTGCAATCAAAACCAATTACGATGTCTCCAACAACCTTTATAATCGGATTTTAAGATTTAAGTACTTAAGGATACATCAAAATTAGAAATCAAATTGAAAAATAATCAGCGCCTACAAAACGGAAACATGCGGCTAATGGATATTTCTACCTTCTGCCTGTGATAACATCATCACTAGAGCAGGAAATGTCTGAAACGATCGATGTTCGAAATGCGGAATATCTGTTAGAGTATCTATCAATCGAACTTTTTTTTTCTTTGAGATCTAATAACCCTCGCATATATCCTATTTCCTCAACAACCAATTAGATACGCAACTTGTAGTGGCGAAGAAATCGAATACACGTGATTTATTTTCAAGGTTGGACAAATTTGATTTTATATGTTCGTGATGAATTTGATTATTTTTTCTTTATGGCGTGTTGTTCTGAGAAATTTATAAATAAACTAGAATTTAAAACCGTGGACTATTATGTTTAATTCAAATTACTAGCAGAGATTGTATGTTTGGTAGAGTTTGACTAAAGGAACCCATAGACACCTGTAAAAACATATACACTTTTTTTTTAAAAAAAATTATAGATCATTAATTAATATTACTGATGATGTTTTGAGATAACATGTTTCCACCGCAGTAAACACTAAGAAGCAGTTCTAAAAGTAACGAAAAAAGTTAGTTTTGTATATTGTTTATTATTAAGTAATTGCATTCTATGAAATTTTGTGTTGTTGTTACTTATGACACTTTCCATGGAAAGCCCTTCTGATACAGCAGCAGATTTAAGCCGAAAGGAGCGCCTCTTGTTTTTGAAGTAACGCCTTCAAGGGCCATGAATACGACTTAGCTACACACTCACCACATTTACTTGCACAGCCCCTTTATACAAAGCAGCACATTCACACATCTCACAGATAGCACACAGAACAACCATCTCACAGAACAACCATGCCAACTGGGACTCCCATAGCATGAGGACGACGCGCTACCTCTGTGCCAGAAAGCCGGCACGAAATTTTGTTTTTGTTAAATATGCCTCTTTAAAATTTTGTTTTAAAGCTTTTTTTTTGAATTTTTGCTTCTTTAATGGCCCAATATATTTATTATTTATTATATAAAAATAATGGATAACAGATGAAATTAAAGAACCAGGAAATGCTTTTCAGTTAAAAAAAGGCGAAGTAAGTAAAAAAAGAAATGTTAAGATAACTAGACGGACTTGAATATAAATATATTCTTTCTTTAAGAGCAATCTTTTGATCAATATTTCTGTTCGCATCAATTTTCACCATCACAACATTACTATTAACTCTTTCAGGAGTACATTTGATTTTTTTTTGCATGAAAAGAAACTCATTCCTTTACAAAGTTACATGTTGTTGTGACTAATGGCACTTGCCGCTGATACGATCAACAGATTTTAAGCCTAAGAATTGCGTCTCTTTGTTTTACAAGTAGCGCCATCTAGGGCCAAGAGCACGACTTAGCTACTCACACGTCACAGCCCTTTTTAGGGGGGGGGACTACATTCATGCAAATTCATTCATTCATCTCAGATCGTAATTTAGACCTGGAACAGAGAACAATCACCTCTGACTCAGTACCCCCAGGGGTATTACTCTCAACATGGAGGACTTTGCGACCACGGCAGATTTAACGAGCGCCAGCCGCCACACACTCGGGGAATCTTTTGGCCGGTGAGTTTCGAACTCGTAACCTAAAAAGTACGAGTCCAACGATCTACCAACCAGGCCATCCCGACCCAAATTTACATGTAAAAACAGTTAAAGATTTTTTATTGCCCTCCAATGTTGTTATTAATTATAATAAAACATATTTTTATCAAACGAATCTCAATGAAACCAACGCCACATACTTGAAGAGAAACCTATCGTCTGTGTCTACCGTCTAGCTGAAAATGTTTTTGATCTAATGTTCATAGATAAATAGATATAGCATCAAAATATTTGAAATTCAGGAAAATCTGAATTGCGGATATTCACTGTAATTTCGAGATTCAAGTTTTTGACTACTGAGATACCCTTTTTCACTTATTAATTTTTTGTATACGAAGGATAGAGAAAGTATTATAATTGTCAAAAAAATCCGAACTGGAGACTTTGACAAATCGCCACATTTTAGGCCTATATGAGTCAGAAAAGCGCATTTTTGATAGTATACCTGACTCTCAGTTGTTTGTTGTTGTTTCTAATATCAGCGATTTTAAGCGGAGGGTGCGTCTCTTGTTCTAAGTAGCGCCATCTAGGGCCAAAAGTATGTCCTAGCTTCTCAGGCATCACATTCGTTTGCACATCCACGCAGTTTGGAGATAGAACAGATGAAAAATAACCATACCTGAACCAGAATTCGAATCCAGGAAGCCCAGACTTCGACTTCGTACGCATGGAAAAGAACACAACTAACCTAAAAACAATTTATTTACAGTGTGCACGTGAAATAAAGCAAAACCGCAAATCAAGTTCTTATTTCTTTAAAATCGGGTCAAGGTTATTTTATTTATCGATCGAGATTTGAATAGTTTCAATAGTATTATACACATAATTTTTATACTTTTGATTAAAATGAAAATACAACTGTCCACAATTACAACACACTGCATATGCATAAATTTTCAACGCCAATGGGGGCAACGCAAATGCGTGAATTTTCTACGCCAGTTGGGGTAACGCAATACAGGTTAGAAATTTTTAATTTCCTTTATTCTGTTTTATTGTAATACAAAAGTACTTCAAAATGAATCTGAAAAATCGGTTAATTATCAATGTTCAGTTTTAAATGCATCAAACTCTAAGAAAATAAACAGAATCTTTTGAAATAATTGATCGAAAACATGTTAAGCCTAACCTCATAAGCGTGATAAAAAGACAAACTGAAGTCTTACTCATTTGGCGCTGGGGGATTGAAAATTTTTTGGTGGGAAAGTAAGAAAAGTGTCGTTTTTACTATTTTCTTCGCAATTTTTTCGTTTTCTTCTCTCTGTATGAGCCTTCTTCGTTTCATGTCACAAATATCCACAATATTAATCATTTACCAAATGTTCACAGTTTCACAAATTTGACTATTCACCGTTATTTTGAAACTGTTGAATCGGTAAATCAATTCTAGCTATATCTCTGTAAGAAATAAAGTATATATAGCATCTCTTTTTAGGGTATATTCAATTCTTTTTATGCATGTATAGATAAATTTGGGAACTTTCATTAAATCATAAGCATCATTTTGCTTTTTCAGCTTTGCTGTGCGTTTTCAGAGTCATGAGAACAAGTTACATGACTGTTTTTTTTTTTTTTAAAATATTTATGAAATTCTAAAAATTGAATAAAAAGATTGATGGTTAAACATTACAAATTCATATAATTCGGGGATTTTCCATTTCAGCTAGCCCTAACGGCGTGTAAAATAAATGGAATAGAAAAAATGGCAATAAATCATGGATGTGAGTAAATATTTCATGAAACTAGTCATCCATGAAGGATGTTTTATAATGAAGATTTCGAATGAGATGTTTGTCCTAAAAGAATAGTAAAAATGTAGTCTGATATCAAATAACCGAAAGCATTTAAATGGTAATTTAATGAAAAAATCCATGTAAATTATTAAATTTCTTTTTAGTTTTTGTCATAATTATTTAACATACATTTTTCATATATAATTAATACGTTAGTTAGCTGTATTAAATAATAATAAATTCTATTGAAAGTTCTTCCATAAGACTTTTTTCGATTCCTACTATTAGTTTACACTATCCCTATAGATATATCTTATTCAAATTTTCAATCGTTAATAAAATTCTTTTTATTCATCCACTGAAATTCAAACACATTTGTTAAAACTTCTAATGGACGACAGTTGATATTAATGCAGTTTTTGCAAATAACAATTCATTAATTTGGTTAATTGTTTATTTGTTAATTAAAAATTAACTTTCCCGCCAAAAATCTTTTTTTCCTTACCGCTAAATGAATAAGAATTCAGTTTGTTTCTTTCTAATTAGTTTTGTTCTAATGAGATTAGGCTTAACATGTTTTTGATTATTTCAAAACATGTTTTCGATATTTTCATGAATCGAATATTTCAAGAGATTCGGGTTTTTTTTCTTAGTGTTTAATGCATTTAAAATTAAACATTGTTAATTCATAGATTTTTTAGATTCCTTTTGAAGTACTTTTGAATTAAAATAAAACAAAATAAAGGAAATTAAAAATTTCTAATCTGTATGGAGTTACCCTAGCTGGCGTAGAAAATTCCCGCACGCGCAGTGTGTGTTCTATTTTATTTTCAACGGATACGGGCTTGATTTTGTTTTGACCAGACAAGATTTTTTTGATAAATTACTTATACTAATTGTAATTATTTAATAAAAGAGTAACTAAAATAAAACGTTTCTTTGTTGACCTAAGTAGGAATTGACTGAATTTTTTTATATTACTTATTAAATTGCAGATCATCAGAGTTCTTTTTCATTCAGATTTTTTCAAACGCTTTCAATGAGAAGTAATTAAAAACCAGCTGTAGTGGTCTCCCAAAAACCTTCTCGCATACAAACTTGTCATGCTAGCGAATGCAATAGTTGCGATATTAATATTTTGGCGTAAATTTATTGAAATTATTGGGTCATCCTTGGAGATTAATACCTTTCATGATGTTAACAGTATCCGAAAATATAATTTATTATTGAGACTCTTTTTCTAGACCAACTGAAATAAAAAAAAGTGACACAAAACTACTGTTATAGTTATAAAATCCTTCGTCAAATTTGATGAACTAAAATCCTTTCGTTTTTCAGTTATCGCGTTAAAATGTTTCTGAAAATACAGACCGACAGAAAGTCAACTTTCAGTTGTATTGCGTTCAAAATTTGACAGGTATGTACACAGTAGCTGTTAAATCTGCGTACCGAGTTTAATTTATCTTGCTGTCATTATTTTGTTATTATCTTATTAACATATATTCAGACAGTTGGACTAACAGGCTATCTGTGTACAGAATGTTCTCAAAATTTTGTACAAATCTACAAATTTGGAGTGAAATCCATCCGCGTACCAAATTTTGCGCGCGCAACTCAGATCGTTTATGAATTTTCTTTGTCACAGAGAGACAAATAGACGGTCATTTTTTTAAATGTGTTTTTCGAAATCATTGAAATCTGACGCGAGAAAATTCGTTAATATCCCGAATTCGAATTTTTCGACAATTACTTTACTTAGTGAATACTACATTTATGAGAAAGAAAAAAATCGTTGTAGCAAAATATTTAAAATTTTTATGCAGTTATATTTAATTGAACATGAATCTAATTCATGAAATAATACCACATTTTCTTTTCGTTTGTTAACTTTGTGATCATATCACAATTTTTTCCCTGAAAGAAAAAAAGGAACCATGAAAGCTTTTTCCATTCATCCATAGAACAACTTCTCTTCTCCACTTTCCCGTACATTTCTATAATGTTTTGGATCTAGATTATTTAGAATGAGTGCAAAAAATATGATATAATTTTGGAGCTCGTCTGTTGCATTCAAAATGTGTTACAGATCTACAATTTTAATTTGATAAGACCTGGCATTAATTTAACTTATACAGCTTATTGCGTTTAAATACACTCGGACCGACAGATCCCGAGGAAAGATTTAATATCGAAAACACATCGCTAGTAGCATACGTATATTTTACGATATTGTATGTTATTAAAAATGTTCACAATACCGTATAATGTTGTTAAACGTTTAAAAATACTATATAATGTCGCACAATATTGTATAATATTGTTTCCCAAGCTGGGCAACTAGGGATCTAAGTTTCAGATAATAAAAGTAAACTTAAACTTATTATGTGTTTAGAATATTCTTCTCATATACAATCAGACAACCGACAAACTTCTCATTGATGTTTTTCTTCTATTTTGATTAAGACAAATCAATTTGATCTTTATCCGATACAGACTGATAGTTAGTTTGATCAGTTCGTTTTATATCAGTTCTAGACTGATATAGAAGAAATGTTTGGAATAACTCATCATTCTTTAAAGTCAGTGAATCGTGAAAACGAAGACTATGAACGCGATATTTCTTTCAGAATTTTCGCTCTCATAGACAGATTGAAAATTATTTTTAGGACTCACAAAGGTCTAAAGCACATATATTTTTTAAAATCTGGATTTTCAAAAATATTAAATTGTTTGGAGGTTGAGGTTACATAAAGAAAATGGTGATGATAAAATTTTTTTTAAAAAATGTTCTTAAAAAATCGAATGAATTTTGTAATTTGTTAATAAATTTGGTTTTCATTACTATGTTCTTTTAAAATCAGAAAACGTATTTTTAAAATAGAGTATTGATCAATATAGAATTAGATTGAAACACGCATTTTGGAAAAAACTTCTTATAGATTTTGAAAAAATAAATGATTGTATGAAGAATTTTACATTTCTTTCTTCATAGGTTCGTTCAATAGAGCTAATTCTATAAAATGTAATGAAAAATACAAACATTAAGAAAAATATGTTATAATACAATAAAATATTTATTGAGAAACTTCTATCTTAAAACGGTATTATGTTTTTATTTTTTATTTCAAGCATTTAAAAAACTCAGAAAATTAAATATGTTCTAAGACAGAAGTTTCTCACTACATATTTTAGAATTTTATAATACATTTTTCATAATGTCTGTGTTTATAATTACAATATTTTGCCGAATCAGCTCTATTGAATGAACCTATGAAGAAAGAAAAAATTCTTCATACAAACATTTTTTATTTTTCAAGAATCTATAAAGAATTATTTCTAAAAACTATAAAAGTTATCTAAAATACGTAACCAAAATTTTCTGAGTTTAATTTAAATCTTTAAATAAAAGAATTTAATTACGTATTTAAAAAAATTAATATTTTCTTTTAGTTTCTATCGCATTAAAAACGAGTGGATGCAACTGATGTTTAAAAACGTCATCTTCTTTATTACCATTGATGAAACATGAAAGTCATTAAACAAAATGAGAATTCATCTATTCCAAAAACAAGCAAGCACAATTACAAAAAACAAAAGACATATTCGCAATCTATTTTCGACCAAAAATCACAAATTGCTCTTTATTGTCTTATCTTAAAACCTATTCTTTTAAGTTCCCAAAACTGTTTTTTTTTTAGTTTTATGATGTTCTGAAGGATTTTGAGATGCTGAAATAACACTTGACAATGCGAAATGGCATTGAGGAAGTAATTTTGAATGTTCATTTTGGATATGTCAATATTTAATGTCCATTTTTATTTAATTTCATTCTACATTTATAAGACATTATTTTGAAATATTTTCATTACCAGTTTCGCTTTTATTTTTGTTGGAAATTTATATCATATTCAATATTTTAGTTTTTTTATGTTATATATTTGTTGTTTTAACGGACAACGAATAAATGGGTACATACTCGTCCGTAGTAAACACATTTCTCAGTTATTTCATTTCATTTAGAAAATGTTACGAAGCAATTAATTTGTAAATTATTCAAATGAAGTGATTCTAATAGAGAGGCAGATCAAACTAAATATTTATTAGAATAAAAGAACAGTGAAGAAAATGATTATTATAAACACAAAAATCTAATTTAAGCAGATCAACAACAACTACAAAAAAAGTATAATCTGCAGAATTCTTGATTAGTTTAGTTATATAAACAACCCGTTTTAAAGCAACACTTGGGCTATTTTGGAATGGGCCTCCTAATTTTGAATTACGATCAGATAACAAGGACGATACTTGAGCTGAAACACCTCTTTCAAACTTCCCCACCACACCAGTATGTGCATAACTCTGTAGGGGAGATGGAAGGAAATTATTTTTTTATCAGAGCGAAAACAAAAAGAACAAAAAATTTTTGGAAAAAAAGAAAAGCGAGCTAAATTTTTATTATTTTTTCCCCAGAAATACGACGTTTTTAACAATGTATTTTCAAAATATTATTTTCAAATCAACAGGGTAAAATACAATCATATTTGTTTGATATAATTTAGTGGGGGGTAATAAATAATAAATCTATATAATTATGATTCATTGAAATGTTTCGCAGCTTTGGAAACTAGGAAATAAAAAAAAATGAAATCTACGGTCGCAAATTTCAAGTTATCATGTGAGAACATTATTATTTTTTAAATGATTAATTGTCTTAATTAATTTCAGTCATTAACCAGTTTTGAAAAAATTACAAGATTTCTCTCTGTCTCTGTCACTAATGGTAATTTTTTAAAACTTCCATTTTCAATTTTTCTAGCTGGCAAACTAAGTTTTGGAGCTCGATCGATTTTAAAATAAAAAAAAAACCCAGAACAGTAATTTCGACGAAAAGTTTACTATTACTGTAACCTATTGTACACATAGTAAAATTCAACGAACGTAATGCAGATTGATTTTAAAATTATATCCTAATATTTACAGTATTTTGCGAAATACAATTAGTAAGAATGCGCTTATAATATCATTAAAGAATAAATATAAGTCACGTTTTACAAAATTATGAAAGTTAAAACTGAAAAAGAATTTAAAAAAAACCCCAAACAATAATTTTCTGAGCGCGAAATTAATTATTTAAAAGAAAGAAATCGTAAACAAACTGGAAGAGGACGTCATTTCATAGAAACGTCAAACAAAAAGCAATTGATAATAAATTTAATTAAATATCTCAAACATTAGTGACAAAACAAACCTCAAATGTTGACTCGCTATCTACCAATAAAAAAACGAATATTCCTTGCCTTCAAGTTTCGGAGACACCCAAAACTTCCTAACCAAAACAAAATCATGTTCTCACATGATAATAAAATTCCGAAAAAAAAAGACTCCGACTTCATACTAAAATACATATGATCAGAAAGTATTTTCAAATATTGTAAAATAGTTCATTCCTTAGCCAATATCATTATAATTATTTATATAGCTGAAACTTTAGTGAATTGTTTTTAGTAAAGGTTGTTTGAAGGTCAAATATAATGAAAGAATGTTTTACTTTTCTACAAGAATAATTGCAAAAAATTTCCTTGTTTAATTTATTTAGGTTTTACACAACTTGTATGTGACAAAATAATATATATATATATATATATATATATATATATATATTTCAAGGATTATTTTAAAAATGAATTTGGAACTTGTCAAATAGAGATATACAAAAACAGGATTTTAAAGAATTAATATTATAAGTTGTATAACCAATGATCATTCAAGAATTTCCACATAATAACTCAAATACCAAATATTTTTGTTACTTTTTGACCCAGAATTAATTGAACTGCTATTGACGCAACTTTTAATTTAAAACTATAAAAGAAGTTGTTCTCTTTAAAATTTCAACAATACGTCAATTGAAATGACTAAATGTTTTATTACTAAACAGGCAAATCTTTTTGTTCTTTTATATTAAAATTATCGTTATGTTTGTAAAAGTTGTATGCTCGAAAGAGTATTCTATCAATAAAAAAGCACCCCAATCAACTAAAAGAAGTTTAAATGAAAGAGAAGATAAATTAAATAAGTTATAAAGAAATGAATTGCAAATAAATATAAAATTAAGAAAGCATCAAAAACATTCAACAAACTAAATTTTAGCAACATGTATTGATTTTACACAGACATTTTTGCTCCATTAAAATTGGTAAATAATTGGTAAATAGCATTTAAAAGTTATATTTTAAATTATTCTAATAGCCTTACTGAAGTTGATATCCGAATATTATTATTTCAGTGAGTTAAAATTTAGAATACCAAGGCAGAAAAACGTATTTTTCTATGCAACGAAAAAATTGAACAGTTGCTTGTTAATAAATAAATAAAATACAAATATCGTTCAATCAATTCAAATCTTATTTATATATGAATAAAATACAAATTTCGTTCAATCAATTCAATTTTTATTCATAAATAAATTAAATATAAATTTCGTTTTATCAGTTTATTTACAAATAAACAAAATAAAAATTTCGTTCAAAAAGCTCTTTATTCTTGAAATTTTTAGAATTTCTAAAATATTCTAAAATTTCCCTGATTTTTGAATCATAAGTTTTTTTTAAAAAAAGTTTCGTTTTGGGTTGACTTTTATAATATAAAAAGTTTATATGTTTCGTAATCTGAAGTCGAGTAATTTAAAACAATAATCAGTTCGATAGTTGTGCTTCCACTCAATTTTTTATTATGCCAAATTATCTGTTAATATTTAATTGGATAACAAATAATAATTAAAACCAATTATCATTACTTGTTAGGATTAATTCAGGCCTAAGATACTAAGATATTGAAAAAGAAAAAGAAACCTTTTCGATTGTTATTTTCTTATTTTCCCAGAAAATATTTTTTATTTCGCCTCATTCCCATTTTTAAATATTTGATGAGTGTAAACAAAAGTATTAACATGAAAATTAAAAAATGTATATTTTGTTTTTAGAATATTTTATACGTATTTTCTGTAAAAAATTTCCTTAGTGATAAGCAAGCTGCAGCAAATCTCTTTTTCTATTTCTTTTTAATGTTATTTAGAAAACTAGTTTACTTTTTCTGAAGAAAAAGTATATATATTTTAACATCGTAAAAGCATACTACAGCATACAATCTTGTGCATCAATCTGAATATTACAAAATTAAGACTGGCATCAGAAAAAAAAAAAGAAAAGAAACTATCGGCGAATCGGGCAACAACTACATTCTATTACAGCGCTTTACTTTGACATTTTCTATAAACCTCTTTGGGCTTGGTCTTAGTGATGAAAATAATCTGATAATTCCACTGCGTTATTTTTAAATATTTTTAAAATTTGAAAATTCTGCATTTTGGTTTATTTAAAGGAGTGTTTATCAGCTCATTCATTTTTTGAAATTATTAGAAGTTATTTTTTGAACTGCACTGTAATAGAATGTAGTTGTTGCCCGATTCGCCGATAGTTTCTTTTCTTTTTTTTTCTGATGCCAGTCTTAATTTTGTAATATTCAGATTGATGCACAAGATTGTATGCTGTAGTATGCTTTTACGATGTTAAAATATATATACTTTTTCTTCAGAAAAAGTAAACTAGTTTTCTAAATAACATTAAAAAGAAATAGAAAAAGAGATTTGCTGCAGCTTGCTTATCACTAAGGAAATTTTTTACAGAAAATACGTATAAAATATTCTAAAAACAAAATATACATTTTTTAATTTTCATGTTAATACTTTTGTTTACACTCATCAAATATTTAAAAATGGGAATGAGGCGAAATAAAAAATATTTTCTGGGAAAATAAGAAAATAACAATCGAAAAGGTTTCTTTTTCTTTTTCAATATCTTAGTATCTTAGGCCTCTTTTCACTTTTTTTCTGAAAAAAAGTATACATATTTTAATATCGTATGAACATACTACAGCATAC
>JAOUZG010030082.1:3274955-3287966 GCA_026289955.1 Argiope argentata
AGCTCCTACATGTAAAACTGCAAAATTGACAAGTAGGTGTTAGATGATCTATTATTAAACGTCCTATCGATGATAGTGAATGTTGATACAATAAATTTCTATCGCTTTTTTTGGACATCAAGGGTTGAATATTGACATAAAATGTTCTCGAATGACATAAGATGCTAGATGGTATAGCTCCTACAGGTAAAACTGTAAAATTGACATGTAGGAGCTAGATGGCCTATTATTAAATATTTTGCTGACAATAATGGACGTTTTTAAGTGAACTTATATTGCCCTTTTGGAGAGCAAGGGTATATGATACGTGTTTAACTTTTGGTTCACAGTATTGATGTTTCTTCGAAAAGCAATTTGGAGAGAATAATTGCTTAATTTTGAATTTTGGGTGCTACAATGAATTGAATAATTGTTGATCAATAGTGATAAATAGTAATTGTTTTGCATAAGTAGTCAGAAGTACTTATTTAGCTTGTTTGATTTGGTATTAAAAAACTGCAGGTTGAAAATTTGAATGAAATAAATATTATTTGTAGTGTAATTGTTTTTAAAATAATTTTTTTAATACAATACAACAGATAAATAAACTATTTCGGCTTCACTTCATTTACATTTAAAATTTATTATTAAATTTATTAATTCTTAAATGCAAAAATTTAAATTCCTTTATTTAACCTTGATTTATTAATTTAATATTTCAATTGCAGTAAAAAATTA
The DNA here is from genome assembly GCA_026289955.1 of Argiope argentata. NCBI lineage: Eukaryota > Metazoa > Arthropoda > Arachnida > Araneae > Araneidae > Argiope > Argiope argentata. Next base: position 3,275,673 of record JAOUZG010030082.1, read on the forward strand.
CTTACTATTTAAATTTGAAAAAAAGAGACGGCATTCTTTAAGAAATTCCCATTTATATACATTAAAGATATGAAAAGAAATATATATTAAAAAATTCCTATCTATAAAAATTGTAATTAAGATATTTGAATAATGACTATATCTTATTTAATAAAAAAAATCCTTATTTAAATGCCAAATATTGAACTAAATAATGGTATGATAGTTAAGTATTAACATAATAAGTTAAAAATTAAAGTTTTGTATGATTTCTAAAAAACAATTCTACAATTGTACATTTTTACAAGAATTCAAATGAGAAAGAGTAACCACATAATTTGAAAATATAAAAATGGCAATTCTTGAAATTTTTTCGCTGGAAAATTCTCCCTCCCTAAAAATATTTTTTTATTCAAAAACTATAAAAATTAAATAGATCTAATAGAAAGCTCAACAAGAAGTAGTTATTTACTCGTTATTTTATTAATTGAAAATTATGTTTTATTATTGAGGAGAAATTGTTATATCATGTCATGTCAGTTTTTGTCATTCCTTTTGTATGAAAATATAATAAGTTATTTAAATTATGTAATTACTTGCTTTATATATGCATTTAACTTTATTTAATTTGAAAACTATTAATAATCATGTAAAAATAATTTTTGACAGTTTTTTGGATTGCATGGAACTTTTACTAATTATTTTTTAAATATGAGGGGATGGCTTTATGGTACAGATATTCTCATTTAATTAAAAATTACATTTTCTGATGCGGTTTTCTGGTCTTGTCTATTATTATAGTTTATTTCATCACTAAAATGTTGTATTTATTAATTTTTTAAAAACATTGTGGGGGGATTACTTTGTGTGACTGATATTTTCATTTAATTAAAAGTTAAATTTCTGATACAAAAATAATCTTGTGTATTTTAATAGTTTATTTCACCACTAAAATGTTGTTTTTATTATTTAAAAAATACATTTATTTACGTTTGAAGTATATTTTTATGGGAATAAAAGTTTAAGTCTAAATGTTAAGACTAAATTTTTATGTTAGAAAGTTAACGAATTATATTTAAAGATATAATCACATTGATTAAAGCTGGGTACATCAACTTGTATAAGATTTATATAATTGCCAATATATCTAACAAAATCTTTATCCTCTAATTTAAATTCTTCTTCCCTCAAAATGTTGAATTATTTGCCATATCTTTGGCAACAAGAAAGAATACTTCATTAAGCCTAATTAAGTTCGCAACAAGAGCTAATATTCGAAGCATAACCAAGTTAATGACATCAGCAGACAATTATTCAGCGAGCAATTCTTCCTCGTCTAACGCCTACTTCATTAATGACTCAGGCATGCGGCAGACACATTGTATTCCGCTGAAAAAATTCCAATATTCTTGAAATATACTGATGGGTTAAACCCAACAGGAAGCTACTTAAATTCTCTCGCACAATACAAAAGCAGAAGTTGAAAGCCATCAAATGTCAACTAACACACCGCCCAGAAGAGGTTAGGTTCTTGAAGAGGCTATCCAACTGGTAACAGTAGGCTATCCATGGACCTTGTGCAAATAGTTAGTAAAGGACTTCAGGTGTTCTGTGTTTATTTTGATCTACAGGTGTTATAATAAGACCTTGACATTTGTGTGATGGCTCTTTTCAACCACTTAATTATGTAGCGATTATGATGCTATCAGAGAATCGACGAGGCGATACTAAAAGCTTCTTCAAGAACGATATCGTATGAGAAGAAAGAAGTTTTCTTCTTTTATTTGAAAGGTCTTTGATTTAGGATCTTTGTTATTGCCGTTATTTATTTTCATCTTCATTTTTTCAAGCTTTTCTTGACAAAACTAAACAAATATTTGTTGGAAGGTTACTATTTTTAAAAAATAAAGGTTAAGGAAAGCTTAATTTTTTTTCTCGTTCAGATTCAGTAAGCTTTAAGAGATAAGTATATGATAAGCATTTTATAACCTTGAGGTACTATGATTATCATTTATATTATTATTTCATACATCAAGTATAGTCAAATCCCAAAAATTGTCATCTCACTGGGGGACTTAAAAGCAGGGTAGTGAGTATTTAATTTTAATTTCCATACGATTTTAATAACAATTAAAAAGCATATATATATTATCACTTGTTATTTTCAAATGTTCGTTTGGTAGCATATTTCCATAAAAAATAGCTCAATATACCACAAAAATCAGAAAAGTTTAGGAGATGGGAAAAAAATATGTTGTTGTTACTTATGGCACTTGCCGATGGACAAGCCCCCATCAGCAGATTTAAGCCGAAAGGAGCGCCTCTTGTTTTTGAAGTAGCGCCAACTAGGGCCAAGAGTACGACTTTGTTACATACTCACCACATTCGCTTGCACAGCCCCTTTTTACAGGGGGGCACAATCACACATCTCACAGATAGCACACATAAGAACAACCATGCTCGAACCGGGACTCCCAGAACACAAGGAAGACGCTCTACCTCTGTGGCAGAAAGCTGGGGGAAAATATTATAGATGATAGTAGTGTCAGTGATTTTTTCTGGTATTATGACAAATTTTGTACTGTTTATCAATGTACATCAATGTTTCAAAAGATCCCAATTATTGATTTACATTATAGAACATTATACATTACTAATTGACTCTTTCACTTTATATATATATATATATCGTTACGATTTAATAATATTGCTTCTCTGCGCAATTAGTTTCTTGGTAAGAAAGATAGTTTTACAGATAACTTCAACAGTTGTCTGCTGAATGGATGTCAGATGAATTACACGGCGGCTTTCGTGACAAACTTGGTGATCATTTGGTCATTTGGCGATGGATTTGGCAATACGTATGAAAGACACTAAATATTCGAGAATCTTTGTGATATTTCCATTGCGATATCTCCATCCAGAATTTATTATAGGACATTTGACACTTTTTTTGGAAAATATATTAAAAAACAACAAGAGACAGCCAATCAATTGTGTCGAGAGCAGTCAATAGTTGAGTTGAGCTTAGGAGAGTAGTAAATGGAATTCTTTCTTTCAGAGTTGTTCCTTTGGGAATTTTATGATAAATTTGTGATACTGTAAGTGTTTAAGAACGATTTATTCCTTGTAGCCTGCTGCTTATAGTAAGTATTGTTTTGTGCTTGCTTCGTCTGTATTTTGTTACCTGTGTTTTGTGTGGAACAAAGTGGCATTACTTATTATAGAGCTTGTTGGACATTTTACCACATATTTACAAATGGATTTTCAAATCTGTTTGACAATATATACTAATTTGCTCCAAATTTAAAAATTTCGTGTCATTAGAAAAATATATTCACACATTTACTTCTTTACGTCATCAAACTAGAATCGACAAGACCTTCTGATGCCCTTTAATTAGCTTTTACATTTTTCATATTAATATTTCTATCTTTTTGCATATTTTGTATAGAATATAAACACAAATACTTTTATTGACTTACACAGGAAAATTCAAGGAAAAAAAGCAGTATTTGTCGAAAATTTTGAATTCGAGAATTTTACAAATCTTTTCATTTCACATTCTCATGCATGAAAAACACATTTTATTTTCGGAATTATATTGTCTGTTTATTTTTATGGCTATTCTGTCTGTTGTTATACCCAAAAAATTCTAATTATTGCAAAAACGTTGCGCATTTCAAATATGGTTTTGAAAAATGCGACAATAATTTTGTAATTTTTCCAAGTATTAATTATTTTCAGTGATTTAAATGTTATTTTTCTTCAAAAATAATAAAAACAAATAATATAACTCAAAATATTTTAAGCGCACTATCCATTCGCTTTTCTCGTAAATAACAAAAACCCATACATAGATTCAAATAGGTTATATATGAATTTTTAGGACAGTAATTTTTTTCAAATACGAATTGCTTGTAATTTTCGAAAATAATCCTAGTTTGGATGACTAAATGTAGAATTCTTGTTTTATGTTCATTAATGATTTATTCATTTACAATTAATGATGCATTTCCATTTTTTTAAAAAATTAATCTTAACCCTGGACACTAAATATTTTTATTTCGATCTTTTTTAAAATAGATATTCTGTTTATGATTTGCTTATTAATTTCAACCCCCATTTGTTCAACAGTTTGTCAAAAAATTAAAAAAATAAAAAATCTTTATTTATAACTTTTTGCAAGTACGATGTGTGTTTTGAAAATAATGGCAACGCTGATAACTAAATAGTTATAATGACTATTTAATTATAATTTTTAAAAACAGTTATTGGTTTTCATTAAATGATTCATCACAGTTTTTTTCCAAAATAATAAAGATGACAGCTGTATTCAAACATGTTACTCACTACTTTAGAAAAAAACATTTATTATCAAGAAACGATTTGCTTTCACTTTCCGAAAAATAAACAAAACTCCCAACGCTATTTACCGCTTTTAGCAGCTAGTGAAAGACGAGGATTTTCTAATTAATTCACTAAGACTCGAAGGACAAAGCGCACTCCATTCCATAACTCTTTAAAACTATCTATAACCTAAATATTTGTGTAGATAAAAGCCGCGAGGAAATTGGCGAATTTGAATACAAGAAAGTCTTTCTGCAACAGCTTTTATTTCCCTGAAAACGAGAGGCATAAGAAATGGGTCGAACACTCAAATTACCCAATTACCATTCCCGGCTCGCACATGGCACTTGTTACAACGCAGTTTATGTACCCCTTCAGAGAATTTTTTCGCCCAAAAATCTAAATTCACGCCAAAATCCGAAATCACTCTCGGCTTGACAGCAGAGCTCTGGGTGAAGGGAGAGGAGTGTGAAGGTTGTCGGACAGTTTAGTGAAAGTTTAAACTCTCCCCTGGAGACAGAGTGGCGGTTGCCCAATGCTCTCCGCTCTTCGTTTTGTCTTGGACTTGTAAAAAAGAATGAAAAAAGTCAAACAAACGGGTAAAGGTTTTAGAAATTAAAGCAAATTCTTTTTTTGCGTGATGACCCAGATGAGTTTGGGTTTCACGGACGTGAAGTTAAAGACTTGGTGTTTCCTACAAGTAATATTTCAGAAGTTTTCATCTATAAAGGATGGGTTTTTTCAGTGGTATTATTTCTGTAAAAAGTAATTTTTTAGATCTGAATGATGTCTTTAAATTCTTCGAATTTTTGTTACAAAATGCAGCGGTGATAATGTCTATCTTCGAATTTTTTTTAACAAAATGCAGCAGAAATAATGTCTATCTTCGAATTTTTTTTGTCAAATTGCTGCTGAGATAATGTTTATCTTCGATTTTTTTACAAACTGCAGCAGAGATAATGTCTATATACGAATTTTTTTACAAAAGGCAGCAGAGATCATGTCTATCTTCGAAAATTTTTTTACCAAATGCAGTAGAGATAATGTCTAGCTTCGATTTTTTTACAAAATGCAGTAAAGATAATGTCTAGCTTCAATTTTTTTTACAAAATGCAATAGAGATAATGCCTATCTTATATTTTTTTACAAAATGCAGCAGAGATAATGGCTATATTCGATTTTTTTTACAAAATGCAGCAGAGATAATGTCTATCTTCGATTTTTTTACAAGATGCAGCAGAGACAATGTCTACCTTCGAATTTTTTTTTGCAAAGTGCAGCAAAGATAATGTCTATTTTTGATTATCATCAGCCCAAGCTAAAATGTTGATTGGTGAAAAGATATAAAGAGATACAAAAACGGAAATTTGCTTGGTAAAAAAAAATCAACTTTAGAAGGGACAGTGAGAAGGGACATTATTAGTGTGCGAAACCCATAGCCTCCCCTCACATTTCAAGCTGTTTTAAACGAATTTTCTTTACCCAAAAGCTAGATTTGAGTTAATCAATTTTAGAGATAACACAATGTTGCATGGCGTGTACGGATCAAGCAGAAGCCGAATATCGGTGAATACGATGCATTTGGATTTGTTGAATGTCAACTCATGGATAATAATTGTTCAATGAGAAGGGGCGTTATTAGGGGGCGAAACCCATAAGTTATCCCATAACATTTCAAGCTATTTTTAACGAATTTGCTTTAATAAAAAATTTAATTTTAATAAATTTTGTTAAATTATTATTCTTAAAAGTAGTTATAAAATTATTGTTAACCTTACATTGAACAAATTTAACTTCATAAGCTCCACTATTCACCTTTTATCGCTCCATGTGCCTTTTCTCTGTTCCATGTTAGAGATTGCCTCTTTAGGGTTACAATTTTGAAACCATTAATTTGATCAACTAATTTGTTGCTACTTTAATATATAAAGATTGGGAAAAGTACTGGAAGAGCTATATTGCAGTCACAGGAGATTATTTTGAAGCAACCGCAATAAATGTTTAATCAATAAATTGTAACTTTTTATTGGATGCCAACATTCCACATATTTTTTTTATCACAGAAATACGTTATTAGTGTTAAAAGAAAAAAAAACACTGGCAAAAGACAGCTACTCAAATGTCGATTTAATACATTTATAAATATCTTACAGCATGCCTGAGTTACAACATTAACCACTTCGCATTCAATGACGTGTCTGACACGCACATCGAATTACTGAATTTCTATTTTCAAGTCTGCAACTAAGCCACAGAATTAAGTATTTAAATACGAAAAATTCAATATGAAATGATTTGGTAGCCCAAATGCTCCCTATATATTTAAAAAAAATCAAATTACAGTATCTTCATGATAGTGTACGGCATTCAGATTGCCATGCAAGCTGTGAAAGTACTGTGCAGTAGTTCACAATTACACGACAGCTTCACTATTCGTATGAACATGATTACTAACAGAAACTGATTACTACACGATTGCTAATAGTAATTCAACTAGTACTTTGCAATCAATATTTTGATACATATTGAATGACGAAATTATCAGCTTTATTCTGTAGATTTCATGATAATTTTAATAAATATTTTTGAAATAATAATAATAATAATAAGTTTTTACCAGTCTGATAATGTTTAAAAGCTATTTTTAAATTTTTTTATTAATACGATAAGAAAAAACATTTTCGTGAGTAAATAGTTTCCGAAGCTATTATTGAAAAACTTGAAAATTGGGAATTTTAAAAGCAACAGTTTCAGATAGTTGAAAAATTATTTAAAAAAAACTTTAATTCCACATTTATTTACTTTAATTCCACAATATCTTATTGCAAAACCTAAATATAACACCCCCCCCCCCGGAGGCACCTCGAAAAGAAGATCAGATGTGGTTGGATCTCGCCACCCTGGGGGTTACACAAATAGGTAGGGGCTTTGCTCCTCCCATCGATGAAGAGATGTACTTCCTACAGGAAGGGTTGTACAGTGGTCGGTGATGGCCCTTAGGACTCAGTCATATTTTCCCCTATTGTTGCTATTACGGCGGTTTAGATTTAGTTTTATGGTTTATTCCATGAACCTTCCGGAGGGTCGGAGATTTTGGTATGACTATTCTACAAATAAAACCAATTGCTTTTGACTGTCTGATGTAATAAATCTTCTCATGTAAATGTAAATGAAGAATCGTATCAAGATCACTTTATTTAATAATTATATTTAAAAAGTCAATGATATACAGAAATAAATTGACAGAAAAATAAACAAATTTATAAAAATATTTTCTAACTTATTCCTTTGTTGCTAATTAATTCGTATGAAGATACTCGTATTAGCAACTCTCAATAAATATATGGAACGGATTTTTATTAACCGCATTTCTTAGTATTAATTAAAACTGATGTATTACAAATGAAATGTTACTTCTCTAACCTTCAAGCCTCAACATCTTTTCTTCTCAATACCAATGACCTTTCACCACAACTTTCCCAAACCTCGAGTCACTGAACTTGGTAATAATCAGCCAATAAGACTTGTTTATTTCCCTGAGACCCTCGAGCATAATTTTGCATTCAGAATGTGGCATCAGATAGCCCATCGATGGCGCATGCGTGGGTAAGCATCAAAGATGCTGCAAAGGCGGGCAAGCACAGAGGTGTAGTCTCCATCAATATTGCCCACGTAATGAAGGTAATCCATCAAAGTCCGGCATGGAAGTTATTAAGGTGTCTTTATAAGGTATTAGAGAAGTGACAAATTACTCCGTGACCAATAATTTTAGGTAATTTTCGCCAAGAGATGAGCTGATAAGTTCGATACCTCAGGAATAAATACGTCTTCGACTATCATTAGGTGATTTACCCCTGAGGTGGACATGTAAATGACATTATGGAATATTTTGTTTGGGTTTTCGGCACCTGATCCGTGCGGGTAGTTTCGAATGCAAAATACTTGTAAAGATTATTTTATAAAGATGGAATGCTTGTTTAAAAAGTGAAAAAAAATGGCAGATGTTGATGAAATGTCACAGCAATTAATAATAAATTAATAGAATCACTCTCAATATACTAAATAACAAAAATAATTTAGGTTAAAAGAATAAATTGAAATCTGCTATACATATTTTAATGGATCATGCCAGAACACAATTTCATGAACGGCCAAGTACCACGTGCTCGTGCGACTTAAATTATATTTTTATTCATTTTAATCGTTTCATTGAGTGAGTCACTTTAGTATTGCAAACGATCATAAAACTTTGTATCGCATTGATTGTTTAAAAAAATATCGCATTTCCTATTTATTTTGTTTTATGTAATCACGTGCTCAAAATGACATTTTTCTAGGTTTCATTTGCTGTAGTCATTAACTTATTTTTTTAAAAATCGGAGCTTTTGTAAATGCGGTGGCAACGCATTATTAAAAGCTGATTTTTGAAGATGCTCGGGCAGATAATAAAATTTCCATTTTTCGTCTACGGAATTTTGTTGACTACAGAAACCTCATCCCCCAAACAACATCATGTTCTGACATGATAAGAATTTTTCACTTTTTAGTATTTGTAACATAGAAAAATGTTACGAATTTTATTGAAATACATTGTGTTTCCTTTTTGTTTGCCTTTTTTAGACTATTGTTAACACTGTCGATATACTATCACTAAAACTGGCAAATTCATTAGGCCAATAGGACTTACTTTGCTTAAAGAAACATTTACGCTTTCAATTCTTAATTTAGAAGCTTTTGTCTACAAGATTTCTTCTAAGTTTCTAAACTTTACCGATATCTTTTTAGAGAATGACCTCGAAAATTGTGAGTAATAGTCAGATGAAGAAGATGGTACGTGCAAGAGAACCCACACTCGAAGCTTCCACACTAAATCAACATGAAGGCGTTTCACCTGTGGCGCTAAATTTAACGCGTATCAATTCTGCATACAAAGATAAAACATCTTGCTACGACTTCTGCACTTTAACTCTCTACGACTATTTCTATTATTTTAGTTGCTCTTATGGATATTTCAGATTCTGTCAACAAATTTCATATTTATGAAACGAATTAAGAAAAGTACAATATAGATATTAGTAAAATAAATCTTTTCGCTCTCAAGGCTTCAAGGCGCCAAGAAGACAATTATAAACAAGAAAAAATTGACTTCGATGGTCACGAATTTCAAGTTATCTTGTGAGAACATTATTATTTTTAAGTAATTATTTGTTTTAATTGTTTTAAGTCGTTAACCAGTTTGAAAAAATTACAAGATTTCTCTCTCTCTCTCTCTCTAATGATAGTTTTTTTAAACTTTCGTTTTTAATTTTTCTAGCTGCCAAAAAAAGTTTTGGAGCTCGACCGATTTTAAGATGAAAAAAAAAAAAAAACAGATTGATATTAAAATTATATTCTAATATTCACAGTATTTTAAGAAATACAACGTTAAGAAAGTCACGTTTTACAAAATTGCGATAGTTAAAACTAAAAGAGAATCACACACACACACACACACACACACACACACACACACACACACACACACACACACACACACACACACACACACACACACACACACACACACACACACACACACACACACACACACACACACACACACACACACACACACACACACACACACACACACACACGCACACACACACACACACACACACACACACACACACACACACACACACACACACACACACACACACACACACACACACACACACACACAAGCTATAATCTTCTGAGCGCGAGATTAATTATTTAAAAGTAAGAAATCGTAAACAACCTGGAAAATGACATCATTTCTTAGAAACGGCAAACAAAAAAGAAACTGATAATAAATTTAATTAAATATTTTAAACAATTCTATCAAAACAAACCTCAAATGTCATGAGCAGGTGACTCGTTATCTGCCAATGATATTTCTTGCCTTCAAATTTCGGAGACACCAAAGCCTCCCAACCAAAACCACATCATGTTTTATGATAATAAATATTGAAAAATAAAACAATAGTAGTTGTAACTGTATTTTGGAAGCAAGTGAGATAATCTGTACCTTTATATTTTCGAAGTTAATGAATCATGCAGAAGGGATTTATTAAGGTAAGATTCGAAAATTCATTCAGGGTTTTGGTCTGGAAAATTAGTTTTATCGTTAACTTGTAGGAATCGCACGAGATTTCTAATTTTTCATTTTCTAATTTTGACCTTTGACATCTTGTATCCTATAACGTTGATCCACCAGATTTTTCAAGGTCATGGGTGGGTTTGTTGAGATCTCCATCGAATGTTCCTTTCATCATAATAGTATTGTGTATAGTTATTTTTTCTGCGCACTGTTTGTAAACTTAAATTTTTTTCTTAATAAATATTTTTACGTTTATTCTTTGAACCGACAAGAAACTCTAGAGATTCCGATTTCGGTGATATTTTGTAGCGAAAGAAAGAAAGTATGTTATCGAACAAATGAGGGGAATTTCGAAATAACCAAAACTATTTACGTTATGTGCTTATTGCAATTATGATGATAGCTACCTATAAGGAGTAATAAAAGCAGTTTCTTATAATCCTGATTTAGAATAGACTGAAGTTTACCTACTTTTCCATCTGAAATGATGTTAGGAACACAATGATGACATCATTGAAAGTATGATGACATACTGAACAACAGAGATCTCCTTTCATTCATTAGTGCAGTGTTCTTTGAAGATGCAATGAAAATAATAATCGCAAAACAGGAAAAATACCTAAAAATAATAGGAATTATACAGGAAAGTATTTAGAAATATCATATAAGAAAAAAATGTTTTCATTAATACTTAGAAAAGACATTCATTTTGAAGTTTTTATTTTATCGTATAGAAAGTATTGAAATCTTCCCAAAATTCAATTTCAAGGGTTTAATGAATTTCCAGTTTTAACTCCCCCGATATAAACAAATCTATATCTGCGATTATGTTTGTATGTATACGTATATACTGATACAAACCTGTAATTTTGCTTCCCAACACGAATAGTGTCATCGTAAGAAAGACCGTTTTATAATCAGACGTTGCGAGCAGAGCGGATGCAACGTTAGTGCACTCGATTCTTGGCGACAAACTTGGCGAGGATTTAACGACGAATTTGGTGACTTTGGTGGAAAATGTATTGCTGGAAACTTGAAGGATTTTCATGATCCGCCCAACAGAAACCGAAATGCGTCCTGATTGGCCTAGAAGAATTTCGACCCACCTCCCAGGAGTTGTAAAAGGCCGGCAGTTCCAAGCTTCAGGGTGAATTGAATTGAACTGAACGGTGAATCGAAATGAACCGAAAGTGGAGCTCAAGTAAAAGTCAAGTAATGAGTCTTCGAGAGAATAACGAAGAATCAGAGTGATGTGAGGCTCAAGCGAGGGCTGAACTGAGATGCGTGCCGAGTCCTGCTTGCTACTGTAGAAGCAACATCTTGTTGTTTGTGGAGTAGCCAGTTAGTAGTAGTGAGTCAACAGCTAAAGCAAGGAGTCAGTGAGAACTTCAGCTGTTTGGAGATACAGTAGAGAGGAGCTCCGACTATCCCCTCTACTGCTGGATTCTGACTGGCTGCTTTGTGTGCTGTAATCAATTACTACTTGTGGGATACTGTCTGCTGTAGTGTGCTGTCCGGTGTTCGTCTCGGCTGTACATAGCTGTCGTCTGTGCATTCGTCTCATCTGTTTACTTGTGTTCTTTGTGTAAATAAACGTTATATTTTTTTCTACTATGGCCTGCTGATAGTTTTCACACCATATACCAACTATAAGCGAACTCGGAATGAATTTTCATAACAATACGAAAATGACAATTTAAAAACACAAACAGGTAGAAAAGGGAAATTTACCATGCTCTTTACTAACCTTTGAAATTTTTGATAACTGTTTATCAAATCTGTCAGTTGGAAATCTGTTTATTCAAGCATTCTTTTATTTGTAACCCTTGCATCTCAAAAAA
>JAOUZG010030082.1:3295877-3306246 GCA_026289955.1 Argiope argentata
ACACACACACACACACACACACACACACACACACACACACCTTGATATACTACTTACTTTCCAAATTAATTACGTTACTAATCAAACAAAGTAGCATTAATCATATACTTAATTTTAATGAATTAATTAATGCCAAATTAATTAATCATATTTCACTAACAAGAGACGATAACTAATTATAAGCGAAATAACTGCTTATATAACACATAAAAGATACTTTAATGGAGAAATTACTTATTGAAACGAGAATTTAAAAAAAACACCAACAAGACTAATTGAAACTTAGATAAAATTGCGTTTGTTCTTTCCAAGAATGTAAATGGTTAGAAACAACGGAGAATATATAATTAATTTTCAGTACGCCGCCGTCCTTCGTCCAACTTGGCTATAAATTTAAAGCAATACCGGTGAAAATTTAAACCGTTGGCGTCACCGGCGACCTCGCCGCTTTGTTGTTCCTCGGTTGGTCAGTTAGGAAATGAAGAATCCTGGACCGGATTCAGCCTGAAGAAGATTCGATGAAAACTGCGCGATTAAAACATTCTTAAAAAGCTCCGTTTTGAGGACTAAGTGGTTGACCTTTGTGTCTAAGAGTGCAAGGAGAAGAATCTCATTTTTAATGCAAGAATTTAATGGATGTTTTTTGCTAAAAGTGAAGAGCAATTTCGCATTTCATAGCAACAGATGATTCAAGAGTTTTTTTCTTCATTTTTTTAAAGGTTAAGTCAAGGTGAAATATTTTATCTGAAAGAAACTAGAACCGGAGAAATAATCAACATAATCAATAAGAAATAATAATTAAAGAGAAGTTTTTTCCGTTATAATTTTGTTGTAGATTTCTATCAGAAGAGACAGGGAAGAGAGCTGATTATTACAAATCACTTAGAGAATAAGGGTAATTATAGTTGTTGTTTTAGCTACTTTAATTTATGTTTTGGTATTTAAATCCTGGAATTTTCAGGATCAGGTGATTCAGTCACGAATGATATTAAATGTTTATTTAGGTAATTACATGATAATAAATAATGATTTTTATCGTTTTAGGTACCTTAACTAACAATCTATTGAGATACAAAAAGTCACAGTTAAAACAAATATGTCAAGAAAATGTAGGTTGATATAAACAGTTGGTTCTGGTTTCGTTACATAATATCGTTTATAAAGCTACTCTAGGGCTACTATTACTCTAGGGTTATTAAAGCTACTCTGGGGCTACTACTACTCTAGGCTTATTAATGCTACTCTAGGGCTACTACTACTCTAGGGTTATTAACGCTACTCTGGGGCATTATAAGACCAACCTAGTAATTTTGAACCGCAGTCGGATGAAGATGACGACACCTGAGCTGGCATATCCTTGAAATCGGGTCTCGAATTCGGAACTCTCTACTCTAAAAAGGAGAAATCTTACTACCAATCCACAACCATTTCTCTTATTGGCTCTCAACTGGTAGCATATATTCTAGCTTTAATATCTTATTATTTTCTGGATAAGATGAATTATTCAAAAAAAAAATCTTTTTCTTTATAGAAGTTACTAGCTTTTTCCCACGACTTCATAAGTGTGGAAATTTGGAAAACAAACTGCACATGCCAATTCAACGCCAATTTGGCTGTTGTTGTTACTAGTCCCCCTGACGTAGGAAAGCCTACATCAGGTCCAAAAGGCCCCAACGCGCCAGTTCTCCAAAAATGAGATCCTGCTCATCCAACAGCAGCCTCCAGGAGGCGCCAAGCCAATGAAGAAGATGAGCAGGACTGGCAGAGATGGAACAGGAACAAGGAAAGATGGTCTTCTCTCCATTCAAGAATCTCAAACATTTCAAGTGGCCACTCCTAAATCCGGCCTTGGCCATTTGTACAAGTCGGGGGCCGCTACATAGTATAGACAAACCAGGAATCTTGGGAACCTACCAATGGTGGACAGGAGGAATGCGCCAAGCAGAGAGAATTTTTTTTAAAAAATTTAAAGAGTGGATTTACGAGTGGGTGAACTCGCCAAAAGAGCCCATGGTCAGATCACATGCAATCACTGATGCATCAGAGAATGTGTCAATGGCAAGTGCCATTAGAAACAACAACAACAACAACATGCATATATGTTTTATTCTGATATTGATGTATTTAGGAAGCATAAAATATTCATATGAAGGACTCGGAAAAAATAAAAATCTGAGTTTTCGTTCTTTTCAGGACTTTTCCCTAGGTCTACATTTTCTATTCAAAGATAGAAGGGGATAGCATTATTATTAGAGAGTATGTGAGGAAAGATTAGGGTAAGCTACTTACATATATGCTTTATTCCTTGACATATTTATTCATCGCAGCATTCATAGTTATACGGAAATTCAATCTTGAATCTCTCAGTGAGAGGTCAGCACCATTAAGATTATTGAGTGCGGCTAAGGCAGTTACATAAGGAATTAATAAAGAGATATCTTCCAATAGGATGCAATCATCTTTTACTTCAATTCATTTAAGTAGCACTTTTTTAAAGAAAGACTATTTATCTATATTAGAATATCGGAACTGTTTATTTTGATTGATGATAAACAGGATCCCCCCTTCCATCCTTCTCAGCCAATATTACCGAGAATCATGCTGTTTCATCGAAGTGACTTGCAAGATCTTGATTGATCTGGCCAAAGCAGAAATGAATGGAAACGATAAATGAATTTCATAGAAATTTTTTGCTGATTCAGCTGGTTCAAAAATTAATGAAGATTCAAAGAAACTGATTTGCTTACCTTTTTTTGAAGTATTCATGATAAAAATAATGGAAATGGTCTTATGTAGAAAATTTAGACAACTTTTACCAATAATACATACTATAATAAAATATATAAAATAACTTCGTTAAATCAAAAAATGATATAAGTTGTCTTTTGGACATCTTTTTCTGCTGGACTGATGCTGACAAAAAGTAATTTTTTAAACTAAATCACACATTCAAATTTTAAGGTGCGTTTACCCTAAGCCAGTTATAAGATTCCAGTAAATCACGCATGCCCAGAAATTAGATTGCGCATGCGCTGAAAGAGCAGATAATGACTAGTTCTCTTGATGATCTAAGTATTTGCTATTGCACAGATTATGAGCATGCGTGGTCTTCTGGATAGATTGCAGCTGGCGGAGTATAAACCTCATTTTAGTGGCTGCGATTTTTAGTTAACGCGTTTTCGTATCCGAAAATACAAACCAAAAAAGAAACAATCAATCCTTTGAAGAATTTGATGGATAATTTGATCAAAATCTATACTTTATATATGTCGGCTTTCT
This sequence comes from Argiope argentata, assembly GCA_026289955.1. Lineage (NCBI taxonomy): Eukaryota > Metazoa > Arthropoda > Arachnida > Araneae > Araneidae > Argiope > Argiope argentata. Next base: position 3,299,157 of record JAOUZG010030082.1, read on the forward strand.
TGCACAGATGTAGCGCTTCTTCCTCGTGTTTTGGGAGTCCCGGGTTCGAATCTCGGTTCGAGCACATTTGTTCTTCTGTGTGGTATCTGTGAGATGTGTGACTGCCCCCCCCCCCTTGTAAAAAGGAGCTGCGAAAGCAAATGTGGTGAGTGTGTGGCTAAGTCGTACTCTTGGTCCTAGTTGGAGCTACTTCGAAAACAAGAGACGCTCCTTTCTGCTTAAATCTGCTGCTGTATCAACAGTGGGCTTTTCCATAGGCAAGTGCCATAAGTAACAACAACAACTTTATCTAGCAATAAATCTCACAAACCTTAAGTTTAAATCTTTAAGGTTTTTGAGATTTATTGCATTTATTTGCAGGTGAAATTACAGATCATGAAATGGTGAACCCTGTGATGGATTCAGTTCAAGAGTTTAACTAGAGTCTATAATTTAGATACTAAAATTGCGTAAAAAGCTTCATGTATATGCGTTTTTCAGTTTACATGCCTGCGAAAGTACAGAACGTCAGCTGGTCGATCACTTGACGAATTCGGACCTACATTTTATGTGGATTCACAATTTAGATACTGCACTTGTGAACCAGTTGTTTTCTTATCGTTTCGTAGTTCTTAGTTTACATGTTTACTTCTAATATATATTCGAATAGACTAGTTTTCTCTGCTAGAGCGTCGTTCAAATTTTGATGGAAATGTCCAAATTTGGTGTAAAGACCACATGTTAAATTTCATTCGTTTGATTCAAAACTTTTTTTAGTTAGTTTAGTTTAATTGTTTTAGAGTCCCGTTGTTGTCTATTTTGAAACAGAGCTTGTACTTTTGAACTGCTGGAGGGACCTTCCAGGACAATCTCTAAAGTTCCAGGTGTTATTCGGAGGAACACGCCAAAGCTTATTTGTCTCTATTTTTGCAATTGAGGAGATCTCTGTATACGTGAGAGTGTGGACATTACCTACTTCATCAGTGGTAGCTGCCACAGCAAGGGCGTCAGCTCTCTCGTTGCCTTCAAGTCCGATGTGGAAAGGGACCCACTGAAAGTGGAGTGTTATATGCTGACCATAAAGGCAATTACGCGAAGGAGATCCATTCTGTGTAGCGGCAATCATACTTTACACCAATTCATTTAAGTATCACTTTCTTTAAAAAAGACTTTCTCTGCATTAGATAATCAGAACTGGTTATTTTGATTGGTACGGAGTAAAAATATAATCAACTTCTTAGAAAAGTCCGTTGATTGAATGAAATGGTTTCTAAAATCAACCCGATACGACAAAAACAGAAATAAATTTTGTTTTCTCTATGTATGATAGAAGCAATTTTTAGAAGTTTCCAGAAAATTCAGCTGATTGAAAAACGAAGAAAATGGATTAAATAACTACATTTTTAATTAATTCTAATTCTTTTAATTAATTTACGAACAAAAGCATACAAAAGTACGTGTTTTTATCTGTTTATTAAAAAATCTCCAACAAATTTTAATTAACTAAAATTACGAGTAAAATTCCTAAAAACTTAGGATTTTCTCCCTTTAAGGTATAGTATCTCTTCCTTAATTGATTATGTTAAATTTAAAAGTCTATCTTGTAACGCGTCAAAAGTATGCATCCAAATATGCCTGATAAATAAAAAAATCAAGAGTTTCAGAGCATTTTTTATTAAAAAGTTTATAAAATTAATAGATGAGAAAATCAGTATCATTAATATTAACAAAATTCTTCTATCTCTGAAAGTTTTAGCCATTGTCAAGCGTATATAACCTGTCATAGATCATAACGTATTAGCACAAATTTTGTAGAAAAATAATGTATAATAGAAACTTCTTTCAGATACCAGATGCTTGTACACGACCTAGTGGATCCAACACATGATTATGGCATTCAGATGCAGACTAAAAGTATTTAAAATTTAGTTTAGATAAGTGGAAGATATATCCTTAGAGTAAATATGATTAATTTTGTTTATGGTGACCATTGATTATCATCTGCTCTCAAACTTTTGTTTTGGTGTTCTTATCAAATTTGCCATTACTGTGGCAACTGCATGTTTACGGTAGTCTTAGTTGATTATTTATTTTAAAGCTCTTGTAGCTTCAAAAAGAAAATTATTGTGTCTGGGAAGGAAAAAACGTTATTATTATTTGAATCCTATTTCAATATGATAGAATTAAAAAATATTAGTTTTAATGATAAAATAAATAAAGCATGAATTTATTTAAAAAATTTTGTTTAAAGGTTTATTTTACTTTTTTCTTCCAAAATGAGGAAAACAAACAAGGTTATTCTATAAATTACAATAATTACTTTAAACTTATTCTGAAATGTAAGTACAATGTCTCATTTTATTTTAGCTTAAAAAGTTTTTGAAAAAAGTAATCACATCACATAAACAAAAACATTTTTTAGACAAGAAGTTATAAAACAATACGAAACAAATGTTATATAATAAATAATATTTTGGAAAAATTAATAAATTTATGAATTGAATTTCAGTTAGATATTATTTTAGAATTGCATTGCTAAATCAACAAATATTTTCTTCTATCAGAAATTTCAAAATAAAGCAAATATTTATTTTAAGAATATCCTCAATACTATAAAATATAATTATATTATAAGATTAAATAAGTTTTAAAATCTCGGTCCAATCTTCCTTAAACTTGACAGTTGATCTTAGATTTCTATACTTATCATAATTGCATTAATATAATAATATATTAATGTAAATATATCAGAAAAATACATAGATTTGTTATAAATATAAAATATTACTAAAAATATAATTTTTGAATAACTGCATAATCTCAAATAATTCTATTTTAAAATAAAGACATCATAAATTCTGATACTATTTTATTATCAATTTCCTGATATAAACTTTTGAAAGAAGTCAATAAGAAAGATATAAATTTGTGGAGGAATGAAAAACAAAAAATATTTTATTAAAAATTGCGATACTTAGTATCAGGCAAAAATGGCCTCAAATATTTTTTCCTAAAATAATTCTTTATTCGACACATATTAAAAATTATTGTGAGGAACGGGAAATTAAAATACTTTCGCAAAATCAAAACCTATTTAAAAATCGTTTTTCCTTTTCATTTTGGTATCAGAAAACTGTAATCCAAAGAATTTAAAATAATTCAATGATTTTATTGCCTAATATACCTAAAAAAGTGATTTTTATATTAAAATATTGATAAAATATACTGAATTTCAAAATCGCTTTCTTAGAATATATACTATGAAAAGATATATTTTCTTCTGTTATAACAAATAAAACTGAATATCAACGATAATCAATTCAGATATTGTTAACTGAATGCCGGGAATTAATCGCCAAAATCCTCGCCAAAGGCGACACGATGGATTCAGTTAAAAATGATAAATTCTTGCCAAATGTAAATATTTCGTAACTATTATAACTTCAATGTCATGCAAAGTGTTCTTTGGAATAACAATTTTATTAGAGAATATAGGAAAAGGTTTGGGGGAGACTACTCTCTCTCTAGTTTTCCCATTTGGCGCTTATATGCTGTATTCTTATATTACATTTATTAGCATATATTTCGCTTTCAGCTCGATGTATACTAACAAAGACAATGGATTAAATTTAATCAAAATATCTTCTGAAGACTTTAAATCAATCTGTTATTTGAATAATAAATTTAGAATATTAATCTTTGGATGATGTTTTGAAATTTCTACTCAACACAACATCATTTTATGTTAAGTATAACGATTTATCTTAATCTATTTCTTAACAAAAATATAAAATTAGACATGAAAATATTTTTATTCCGATCAACGTTAGATTCATTATTTAGAGAAGATAGCAATTTGGCTGTATAAATGTTAGGAATTCACTAGTAAATACATTCTTGGTGAATTACCACAATTACTTCAGCAATGAATTACCACAATTACCTATATAGTGATAAGCTAAAATGTAGGGCGTGTCTGGAACGTAACCTTCTGATTTTTTAAAAAATATATTGATGATATTTTGTTTTTCTATCAATAATAAGAAAAAAAATAAGCAATTTTCTGAAGGTGTGCCTGAAATTTTTATTTTTATTCACACTTATTTCGTTATTATGAAAAGAAGAATAATGACGAATGGATACATAAGAATTAATTTTTTTATCTGATTAATTTATAACAATAATAATTACTTATAAAATGCATATCCCGTGAAGACGCAGCCTATCAATTGACCGTTATGCAATAAAGTTAGTCGTTTTTCTTATTTCCAATCGGCATTAATTTCTTTTGGAATAAATACAACCAACTTCCTCTGTACGTGAAATAACTTTAATTGATCTGCAAACCTTGAACTTAACACATTCTTTGTCAATAAGAAACGCAATTAGAGACACCATATGAGGCTACATTACAATAGAGGATCAACCTTGTGAACAGAGGATTAATATTCAGAAACATATTTATTAATAATGGCCGCGTGGATCTGTTCTTTGCATGTATAATCGAGTCTACAATCCTGATTCATCGATTTAAATCATTGAATAGTTTTTGGCAGGCTTACAAGGTCATTTGCAAAAAACGGGCAGCTATGAATGCCTAACATCTTTGTATTAATTATTCTAACTAAAATATAAAAAAATATTGCAGTAACCATCACGTGATGTTTACATATGTTTGTGTATACCTTTCATTGTTCATCTGCCATACAGTTTTCCTGTGTTTTTACAACATATCAGCTGTGCTGCAAATATGTTCTTTTTTTGACGTCTTTACCTTGGGACATTCAATTTTTACATATTCCTCCACCAGAGAGGGTATTATTTTGAAAAATGAAACGCCTCGTGTTGTGCATGAATAGAACTCTGGTTATTGTTTGTCATGCAAGACCATCCAAGGTCAAAGGATGCCTTTTTTGTGATGCCGGTATTGGAAATATCTTATGTAATTGTAGGCATAAAGTGATTATATACCATGATAAAAATTGTGTTCTTTTTTTTTTGTAAAGTACAGTCTGGTGGTTTTAAGCCTAATATGGAATTATTCTATTATTATTTCAATCATTTATGAGAAACATCAATTTTTGAAATATTAAGTACTTGTGCATTGTTCTTTTTTTTAGAGGTTAATGTTGATGTTGCAGAAAGGGTTACTGATGAATTTGCATATAAAAACAATTCGTAGGGATTTTAAGCTTTTATATACAATAACTAATCTGCATTGAATGCAATTGGTGACGAAGAATGAAAGGGAAAACTTTCTCTATTTTTTGAACATCATGTTTTAAAAGTAACACATTTTTAATAATACAGATAAAATGTTTTCGCGAAAAAATTCTTTTATTATTGTTTTTCAAAACAGGAAATGGTTATTTTAACAAACAAAAAAAAACTTGAAAGCCAAAAGAAAAATATAAATCAATCTTTAAAACAGTTGATTAAAATCTTTAAAAAAACAAGGATAAAGATATCTCAAAAAATAGGAATTTTAATCAGATTCATGGTATATTTTAATTTTTAATAAATACGAAGGAAAGTTATTTTTATTATATTTTTTGTAATTCAATTTCAATGTCATTTTATTTTCAATCCCTGAATTTAACTTTTTTGCTTTGATTTCTCCCCTCCTACTTACAAGAAGGAATTTTTGTAGAAAAATTTAGTTCCTTTTAAATAATAATAGTGCTTTCAGTTTGATTATTGTTAATGAGACTTAACACCATAAATCCTACTACAGTGTTAGATTGCTAATTTTTGAGTTTAATATTATTTCTAGATTTTGGATTGTGACCAATAAAAGTTTTGAAAAGGATAAGCCAGATATTTTGGAAGATATGAAATAATTGATAGCCACGTTATCCGGATTCATTAACTTATAGATTATTTTACTTTTCGTTAAATAATAAGCTTATTAATAAGTAAAATTTTTAAAATTAATTATTTTAATAACTTTAACAATTATAATTAATAATTCTAATTAAAATCATCCTGATGAAAAGAAGGTATTTTTATTCTTTACACGGTATTATCACTTATTATATTGTTTAGTTATTGCTTTTTGTTATACTGATAATTTTACTACTCTTATTGTGTAAATTTTTGTCGTCCAATTAAAGCATTTTTTTTGAAAAAAATTAATTTCAAGATTTCAACACATTTTACTGCTTTCTTAATTTTTGATATATTTTGGAAATGTTGCAAGTTAATAAACAGACATAATGTTTTATTATGAATGATAAGAGATGTTGGACATATAAATAAAAATTTCAAAATAAAGAGACTTCAAAAAAACGTGTGAATTTAGGGTCCTTTTCTGTTATCCGGGGGACAGCGAAAAATAACCAAATATTGTAGAATACCGCAATTTTTTACAGTGATTTCAAAGAAAAAAAATGCCAAATAACGTAGAATTCCGCCAAATTTCTTTGACGATTTTTCGATGCCGCCTTGTAAACAGAAAAATACTGAATTTAGCTATCAAATTCATTAGAAATCGAAATTAAGGATTTTGAGGATGGTTATTAAAATATTTTAATTTCAATGAGGTAAAATTTATAATTCCTTTTTATAACATAGTTTTGACTCATATAATGAAAAATACTATTTAAAAATGCATAAATATTTTTCTACTCATTTTTAGTCACTTCGTTTTTCTAGAAATTTAGCGTTTTTAAGGATGATTTTTTCAATTTATATTTTATATTAATGTTTTACAATTATTTATGAGGATTGAATGAGCATTTTAAGAAAAAGATTTAAGAATGGCTTTCTATTTTCTATAAAAGAACGGGTAAATGAGAAAAAAATCTTAATATTTCAAAATTTTCTTAAATTGTAACTAAATTAAATTTGAGGAAACTAGGAAAGGTATAAAATTTTATTAGTTTATTATTTTCTAATTTATAAATGTTTATTGTTGTTGAAATAATTAATGGGATATAAATCGTAACATTTTTACATTCAAATCTCTAAATATATTTTTCTCAATCTACTTTTTCCAAAATTAAACTTCGAAAAATGCTAAAAATTCAATGTATTTTATTTAAATTACTAATTTTTCTTCAAATTACTCATTTTTCTTCAAACCTTGGTATTAGCTCATTCTCTCTCTCTC